>JAHBCN010004342.1:0-65137 GCA_019359885.1 Listronotus oregonensis | reverse complement strand
GCAATAAAAGAAAAAATAGGAGTTAATAAAAAAAAACAACTAAAATTGTAGTGAGATCGGGTTAAATTTTACAGTCATAAAAATTTTTTTTTTGTGTTATTAAAGATGATTTTATTTGGTGTTAGTTTTTAAAATCAGCAAGCATTTAAACCCCGGGAAATTTTTTGGCTCTAGGGTCATTCCTTTGGGATATCACCCAAAGGGTTTGCTTGACCATTTTTAATGTTTTTTATTTTTTAATATGTTGATCCTACATACCAACTAATAGCAAAATGGTGTTTAAAATTTTTTTATATCCCTTCGTTTACCTGCAGCTGCGTTTCCAAGATGGCGGTGACTCAATTTCATCAAAATCGTCGTTTGCGGAAAGTCTTATATTCGTCATCTATCAAAAATGAATTCTGGCCCCAAAATTTAAATTTAAAGAATTTAAACAGGCAAAAATAATAATTTTAAGAAAATATTGGAAAATTATTACTTGGCTATAAAGTACCTTTAAAAGTTGAATTGGGTGTTTGTACCCAAGCTAAAAAAAAAGTTTAAATGTTTTTTGGGTTATTTAAGAAAATTTAATCAATATTTTCTTAAAATTATATTTGAAGTAGCTCTTAATTTAAAAATGTAGTACATAAATAATACAGTTTTTCATTTCTAACCACTGTTAAGAAAGGGCATAACAGCTTTTTTGCGATTTTTAAAAATTTACAAACTTTACATTAAAAAGTCTAAAAAAAAGAAGTTTTTTTTTTTTAAAAAGGTATCAAAAGAGATTTTGAGATTTTTTTGAAAGTATCAGATTTTATAGAGAATATATCAGAAACATCCCCTTCATATATACAAAAAAATCTTAAAAATGAGATTTTCACTTTTTTTGTTACATTTTTTAGATTTATTTTACCTACTTTCTAAAACGTACCTTTACAATCATTTGATTTAGAGTGATAGCCCAGATGTACAACGGGGATTTTATTTTATTGGTCTATCTCATATGGTTCAAGGGATATAAGACTTTCCGCAAACGACGATTTTGATGAAATTGAGTTACCGCCATCTTGGAAACGCAGCTGCTGAAGGTAAACGAAGGAAAAAAAAATTCAAACACCGTTTTGTTATCGTTGGTATGTAGGATCAACATATTAAAAAAAAAAAAATTTTAAAAAATGGTCAAGCAACCATTTAATTTTTTTTTTGATGATTTCCGAGAATGCCCCTCAAAGACGGATCGAAATGCGGTTTTTTACTTTCCCCTTTCCCAAATTTTTTTTTGTAAAAAAGTACCTACTTTGTGACTTATACAAACCGCAAATTGATTGTAAAAAAATGCATTTAAAAAAGCATTTTTTGAGACGGGTTTCGGAAGATTTAATAACTTTGAAAAATGGGTCACGAAAGACGTTCAAATTGACCCACAGCCGACCTGGGGCTCGGAACGCCGATGAACGCATTCCCCTTCTTCCAAAAAAAAAAACGGAAGGGAAAACCGGCCCCCGGGGTTTTTGGGGCGCGAATTTAAAAAGGCCGGAACCCCCCCCTGACACCCGGGGAAGGAAACCGAACGCTGACCCACCCAGGGCCCGACAATCGAAAAAGACGAACCGAAAACCGTTTGGGGTTTTTTTGGGGCTGAATCCGAATTTGACAGCTGAAACGACCCCAACAACTGGTGCACCGTAACCTGACCCTGAACGTCATCTCAAATAATTTAACTAGATTCAACAATTCCACAATTTTTACAGTATTTACGTCGTCTCTAAGACATCAGGTTTAATTTACATTCATGGGAATGACATCGATGTCAAGATAATTCCGATGCACCAGGTGTTGGGGGGGCGTGAAATTTGAATTATCGCCCCAAAAAAATAACGTTTTGGGTTGTCTTTTTCGATTGTGTAAGAAAACCCCCGGGGATGAGGGCCGCGTCCGGTTCCGGTGCACTAGGTGTCCGGGGGGGTTTCGCCATGCCTTTTTTTCAGCGCCCAAAAAAACCCCGGGGGGTGAGTTTTCTCCTTTCCTTGGGTTTTAAAAGAGTCCTTGGCGTTCCTAACCCAGGTCGTTTTTTCAATTTAACTTCAAATATCCCCTCCCCCCCTGTTTTGGGCCCAGTTCTGCCTTTTATTGAGGGCAAAACCCCCCCCCCTTTGGTGGGTCCAGGACCATTTATTTTTTATTTCTTTAAGCAGCTATTAAACAATTGTTTTAAAAAAACTGGGACCTATTAATATATTTTTTTAAAAAAAAAAAAGAGAAAATGGGGAATTTCCCGACATTTTTTTTAAGAGGCAAAAAGGGGGGCGCAATGTAAAATTAAATGCCCCAGCCCAAAATAGTGTCAAAAATAGGGCCCAAAAACCCAACCTGCCAATCTGCTAAAGAGTTTTTCCCAGAGCTATATGCATCCCTTTCAGATACTCAAAATAAAAAAACGACAGGAGGTCTGTCTCTGAAATATTCATTTCTTTCATTTCATTCAGAAGTCTAACGGACTGGCACTCTCCCCGTCCAAAAAAACGTACCCATTGAAGTGTGGTAATAAATGAATATTTGTCTTTGGGGGAAAAAAACGTAAAAAAAATTGATTTTGTTTTTAAAATAAGGTGGGTATTTTTTGGTATTTAAATTTAATTAATAAAATACCTACTTTTATTTTTTTTTATTATTATCAAATTTAAATTATAATTTTTTGTGACTTGACACACTATGACCCCCCTCCCCCCTGGCGCAAGTTTGATCCGCCCTTGGTCAACCAGTTTTCGAAAACCCCTATCAGGAAACAATTGTACTGAAGGTTTATATTGTTTTAAACAGGTTTAATGAAAAAAGTGTGGAAAGAACCGTTTAAAGAAAAACCTGATGATTTTTTTGCCCGATATAAAAGTGTGCCCCAAATTGGGGGGGAAGTATGTTTTTGAAAACCACAAGATAGAAAAACGATTAAATGGAGAAAGTTTTGGAAACGTTATTTTAAAATTTTCAAATCTTTTTTTTAAAAAAAACTTTTTCTTTTTTTTTTTTCCGTCCAAAATTTTTTTGTGAATTGAGAGTAGAATTTTTTATTTCTATTTCGGGTTTTTAGAATCATCATCAACTTTATTTTTCATATGAACCCCAATTTTGGGATTTTTTAAAGCCAAATAGTGCTTTTTTATTGTGATTTCAAAATGTATAACATGTTATAGTTTGGGATTTTATAACCTTCACTTAAAAAACAAAATTTTCTCAGTTTTTTGATTCCGGGAATGCATCTGGGGTCATTAGCAGAAAAAAATTTTAATTGTTATTTGAAATTTTTAAAAACCCCAAACAACTTTTAAAAAACCAAAAATTTTTTTAAATTGGGTTTTGAAAAGAAAGATTTTCGAAAACAACTTAAAATTTTTAAAAAATAAATTTTTTCCCGGGGGGAAAGTTTAAAAGGAAAAAAAATTGGTTTTTAAAAAATATCGTTAATAGTTGAAAAAGGGAAAATTTTAATTTTAGGGTTTTTTAAACATCTTTATTCTAGTGGGATTATTAGTTTGATTTTTTTATTGTTTTTTTTTTCACTTTTTTCTTTTAATTTGTACGTGTATTTGTTGTAACACGGTATTAACGTTAGAGCTATGTTCGGAACCGTTTTCTGAAAAATGTCGTTCAGTTTATCTTTTTTGCCAATTATAATATTTTATTGTTTACAAAAAAATGAGTTCGCCGGAACGGCCAACTGAGAAAATATTTTTTTTTTAAAAAAAAGGTTATAAACTCAAATTAAAAATTTTAACATTGTTGAAATCAGAATAAAAGACTATTTGGGGGAAAAAATCCAATATGGGTCCATATAAAAAAATAAAGTGATGATGTTTTAAAAACACGAAAAGTAGAAAAAAAAAAATTAACTATCCATTTCTCAAAAAAAAAATTCTTTAAGAAGTTTTTACAGATTTTAAAAAATTTTCATTTATAAAAAAATATTGGGGAATTTTTAAAATTTTCAGTTAGGTTTTTTCAAAAATTTTTCAAAAAAAATAAAAAAACCCTGTAGTAAACGGGGTTAGCCAAAAAAAATTGTCCAAAACTTTCCCCTTTTTAACCGATTTTTTTCATTGTGGATTCCAAGATCCCCATACATTCCCCCCCAATTTTGGGGAAAATATAAAAAATTTGCTTTTTTTTCGATTAGTTCTGATTTTTATTTCGAAATGTCCCCCTTTGGGAAAAGGAAAAAACAAAATTTTTTTTTTTACTAAAAAAAATTTTTAAATTTTTTTCCTTTTCCCGAGGTGTACCTGAAATTTTGCCCAGCCGGTCCAAAAGCCACCCACTACAAAATGGACCACCCGAAAAGGGGCTTAGCGCTAATTTTCAATCATGAAGTTTTCGAATGTGGCGGCCTCAAATCGCGTTCAGGTACCAACGAAGACTGCAAAAAATTGGAATGTTTTCGGCCTAGGTTTTAGTTTGCTTTAAGGATCTAAATTATAAAGATTTGGAAATGTTGTCAAGGTAAGTAATTTTATGTTAATTTTAAAAAAGGGGTTTAATGGTCCTGTGATTCAGTGGGGAAAAATAACATAAGATAAGAAAGAAAAGATTTAACATTTCATTCATAAGTGACACTTTGTTTTGTCCCAGACATTATCAATAAAATCATATAAGGGGAAAAAGGATAGAAGATAAATTAGGACTGATCAAGGCAACATTGTACGGAGCCTTGCAGTTTCGACCAGTGGCGTATGGTTTATGTTAGAAGTTTCGATTAGATATAAATTTATTAAAAATATTAATTTTTAAATCGTTCTAATTATGGTGATCCTTTTAATTTTAGTTTATTAAAAAATATTGATTAGCAACATAAATAGTTATAAAATATTTTATTCTAAAAAACATAAAATATTTTTGGTATATTGGTTATTTAAACAAAATTACTTTTCTCCTATAAATTAAGAATAATGTGGGCCACAAATTAATAAAAAAGACAAAAACTGGGGATACTTTTATTATATACGGTACACAAAAATAACATAAAATATTAGATATAAGGCAAAATAAAAAATTATCTACTTATTCCTAAGATAATATACAGTGTCCATAAAGTCCGCATCAAATGGGAAAATTTTTCCCCAATTAATTCGGGTAATTTTTTTGCCAAAAGTTTTGTTTGAAAAATAATGCCAAATAATGTATACAGGTGCCACAGATTCGAGTGCATGCATGGGGTTTCGGATACCGTAAGAGATATGAAGTCGTTTAAAGTATGGCAAAGTTGTGTATTTACGTAGCTAACCATATCCACTTTAGAAAGTTGCATAATTCCGAGTACTTTCGGAGATATTCGAAAAAAAAACGAAATTTGCCGATTTCGTTTTTATTTTTTTCTGACGTTATTTAAAGAGATATGGAAAAACAAAAGATACTTTCTCATGGTCACTTTTTAAGCTCTACAAAACAGAGTTAAGAGATTTTCCGCACGACTTTTCGTTTTCGTTAAATCATCATCAACTTTATTTTTTTAAATACGGACCTGGTTTTTTTATTTCATTTTTTTGAACCACTTATTAATCCAATAACAAAAATGTATAACATTTAATATTTTTTAACAAATATGAAACGCCCCTATAAGAAATGTTGTGCGTTCCTTGTCTAACTCATTGTCTCTTATGAAAATATGTTTATTTAACAGAAAAATATTAAGTGTTATACATCATTGTAATTGGGATTATAACTGCTTCAAAAAAAAAAATGCAATGAACAATTGAGTGCCGTATTTAAAAAAATAAAGTTGATGATGGTTTAACGAAAACGAAACGTCGTACCAAAAATCTCTCAACGGTGTTTTGTAGAGTGGCCATGAAAATTGTCTTTTATTTTTCCATATCTCTTTAAATAACGTCAGAAAAAAAAAATAAAAACGAAATCGGCAAATTTCGGTTTTTTCCGGATATCTCCGGAAGTACTCGGAATTTTACAATTTCTAAACGGCATGTTGTTAGGCACCTAAAAGCGCAACTTTTCAATAATTTAACCGACTTTGTATCTCTTCCGGTTTCCAAGATCCCCATGCATGTACTTGAATCTGTGGTACCCTGTATAAGGATGATCACGTGACTTTTTTAGCTGTCAAATTTGTTTTTTTTTCAGAAAATCGCAAAATGAAGCATTATCTTTCAAAATTTCGAAAAATTGTATTGGCATGTTGCAAAATATATTTTGGGGACAGCTAAATTGATTGCAGCGCTCGCTGAGGTCAAATTTTTCGATAAATCATACACCCAATTATCCATGGATATTTCTTCATCCCTAAAAGTTAATTAAATTAAAAAAATAAATACGTGAAAACCTTTAGAAAACTTTTGCTGATTTTGTAAGACCATATTAATTACATACCGTTTCACTTTCCTAGGGGGAGTCTCAAGTAAAGTGGAGTCAGAGCTAAAAAATACAGTTATATTTATTAAGTTAAAAAATGAATAGGTCAAAAAGATGTACTTGTTTTAAACATAAAAGCTCAAACGTTATTAGATAGACCTACACCAAAGTTTACGAAGATTCGTAAATATAAAAACAACGTTAACAATAATTTGAATGTATTAGTCTATAATAATTACCTTCCATCAACAGATTGTCAAATATATGATGTAAAATTTTTGGGATGGCTCCAGGCCTTAAATATTTGCTATTGTTTGTTTGCCTTAACCAAAATCTCCTGTGGATCAAAATGGTCTGAGCATAGCACAGGGTGCTTTGGTAAATGTTGTCCCTCTTCAATTCCCACAAGAGAAAACCAAATGTTTCTTGTTATTGGATCTGAGGGAAACCTAAAATATTAGAAGATCCTTTTGTATAATGTATAATTTTTTCCCACAGTATTATAAACCTACTCACAAACTAATAAATTCGATAATATTCTAATAAAAATGATAAAACAAGTACAATGCATAAATAACCTTTGGTCTAGTTACTTTCCTTCAGGCTATTGTAAATCTACGCCACTGACTTTGGTAAAAACATCGCCTAGCAAACAGAACCTAACTTACCTATGAAAAGACACATCTTCGTGTAAATAGTCTAATTTTTTATACAAAACACATTCACGCACCATTTTAGAGTTTTTAATATAAGTTTGTAAATAGTTTTAACAGATAGTTTTAATAAAAACACCACAACACTTAAACAAATCCAGGGCAACGTCGCACTACACCTAATCAGGTTCATTCCATTTATCAACGGACCGGTTGTAAAATTCCTACGCACGTTGAAGCGGCATTGCCATATTCCGCCTGCGAAATTCCTTTGCGGGCGAAATGTAGCAATGCGAAACGTATTTAACCAAATAAAAATAAATAAAAAATGGTTTATGTAGCAAAATTATCTTTAAATTATTTATTTTTTAAAGCCAAATCTAGTAATCTATTTATTTTTATGCCCATTTTTTATTATAAATATAGAACTTAAAGGCAATTTTATTTAGAAATGTTTAAATTCACTTCAAGCTGGCAACAGATTTTATCGACTTTAGTTACGCGTTACGTCCTTTTCCAATGTCTGACCGTAAGTTCGTGTTTATCGTGGGGGATTTGGCTTAGAAGCATAACCGCAGCGCCAGGTGAAATTAAAAATATTGTATCAAATATACGTCAGTTTCTACTATAATGTGTTGTTACTAACATTCGAATTCACAGCAAATTAAAAAAAACTACTTAATAAATCTGGTTAACTTACCTCTGATTCGGATAATTCATCTAACTTATCAAGGAAAGCTTGTCGGGAATCTAAAAAAAAGTAATAATATCGATAAATGTACATACTATACAGTATTTTACAAGTCAGTATAAGGCTGGACTTAGTGCTGACATTGGTGGACCGTACCTAAATCAATGTTTTTACAGATGTTAAAATGCAACATTTTAATATCTTAAAATCTGAAAAGGGCATTTGACTTTTCTGCTATCTATCATGGATTTTCCAACGAAAAATAGATACAATTTAAATAGAGCCCTCTGATTCAAAGCTTTTGTTGAATCAACCAGGATCGACAAACTTTATTTAGTACATGTCAAGTTTTAATGCCATAAACCAAAAGAGGGCTTATATATTAATTTATCTGCCTTCTATTACCCAATTAAAAATATTAAAGCAATAATGGATCTTTATATTAATTATTTGATACCTAACCCAAAATAAGTTACATTAATTGAAGTTTACAACCTTTCTTACAATATTGCAAATAAATATTGTAACAAAAGTTTAAAAGAATGAATAATTATATTTTATAAAGACAAACAATACAGATTAAAATATATTAAACTATCACTATTGCTATCAAAATATTTTTAAAATCAGCACACATTAACTGTATAATCATTAAAGAAAACTAACGCCTACTTTTTACTTTGAACTTTTCTTAAACTACTTTCATGAACTCTATTTTTGTGTTTAAAGTCGTTTTTAACTAACTGAGTCAAAGATAATGTTGTCACAATCCACTAATCTGTCGTCTGTGACTTTAAGCCATAAATTATAATTCTCCCAAATTTTTAGTGCACAATTCAAAAAAAAAATGTTTAAAATTTAGTACATTTTTAAAGTGATTTGCAAGTTTAGAAGGGTCCCATCTGGCGACTAACCCAAAAAATATTTTTTTTAAATATGTATCAAACGGTTAACAAAAATTTTGATATAATCAGCGAAAAAAAGAAGTGGGCTTCAATATGTAACCTTGTGAAACTACACTTTTTACTTTAAACGGGTCTGTCATAATTTAATCTCTTATTCATAATAAGATATTTTCTTTTACTCCAAACAGTTCAATTTTTCAACAGCTGCTGAAAAAGGACCTTGTTAATCGAGTTTATCCACTGATCTGTACCTATATTTCACAATATTGACCTTTTTGATTCAATTATCCTAAGTGACAGCTACAATATGGTTTTTGGTTTATAATTTCTTAAACAAAATAGTTCCCTCATCCCAGGCTCAAACAAATCTTGAAGGCAAAACCATTTCTGGCTTTAATTGGTACTAATGTAACATTTTATTAAATGCATAGTCGTGGTTAGAATGTAAATGCAACAAAAAAATACAAAAAATAAAAATAAAACTGTTGTACATACTGGCATACCTCATATAAACTTAACCTAAAAATAAGAACTTACCCGGTTCTGCACATAAAACCAACACTTCGCTCTCTGACAAATTTTTGCATTTTATTCTAAAATCTGACACCAATTCCATAAAGGCCTCCCAAAATGTACCTTTTTCTTCCTTTATTTTTATAACAGCCTGCAAATGATGGTTTGATAGAAATATGCATAAACACATTAATATAAAACTGACCTTAATTTTATTGTAAATTTTTTCAGCTTCGAATCTTATTTTTTCAGCTTTTTTTGTGAAAACTTCCATATCTTCTGATGTCATATCCCACTCTTTGACATTGCCTACATATTTTCTTAACCTAGAAAAACAAGTACAATGAATTTGAGGGCATATTGACACCTACTTAGCCTAAATGTTCCAATTGAGCAAAACGAATTTACAGTATTACAGCAACAGACACCACCTTATTAGAATTTAATTGTAAAGATTTACGACGAACGTTTAATGCATTGGTGTGTAATAAATTATGTAAAGAATTACGTCAAAGTTTACAAAATTACCATGTAAGTTGTGTTACAGAGCGGAGCTACGGCAACATCGACCGCTATTTCTTATTGAGAATGTAAGCAAATAGCCCCGGAGGCCACCGCAAAAAACCAAGCCAATAAGATAAAACATTTTTTTATATTACCATGAACTATAGTCAATTCAAAGCCGTACTGCTACCTCAGCACAGCGGGTTTAAATTGCTTTTTTTTACCTTAAAAAATTCCAGAAAAATCGTTTTTTTTTAAATAACTTGAAAACCATTAATTTTAGGAAAAAAAGATATATAATTAAAATTAATAGTCTAATAAAACTATGTCAGTTTTTTTTTACAATTTTTTTTGTAGGCCTTTTAGTTTTTGAGATATTAACGATTTAAATTTAAAATAAAAAAGCAAATATCTCAAAAACTAAAAGAGTTACAAAAAATGTAATAAACAAAAAATATTCCTTTTAGTAAGCTCTATAAAAAAGTTATAATATACACATTTTTGATAAAATAAGTAAAAAAGGAAATATAAGCAAAAAAGTGATTTTGGCCATTAAAAATTTCGCCAATAACAATTTTTTTTTGATACAAGTAAGTATTCAAAAAAAAAAGGCTTTCCGATTTCCATCTAAAAATTTTTAAAAAAAAAATTAAATTTTTTTAATTGAAAAAAAATTTAATCACGGGGTGTTAGCCCACAGGTTTTAACTTTCTCGGATTTTTTTTTAAATTTTTTAGCCCCAATCTTTAAAATTTTTTTTATCAAAATTTAAAATAAAATAAAAATTTAAATTAAAATTTAATTTGAAAAAAAATAAAAAAACTTTTTTTTTGGGTTTATTTAAGGATTTAAATTTTATTTCTTGTTTTTTGGGGCTTTTGGGAAAATTTTTTAAATTTTTAAAAATTTAAAATTTTAATTTTCCTTTTTTTAGAAAAACCTGGGCATTAAACTTTTCAAACATTTTTCTTATTAGCTATCTACTTCTTTTAGGCTTAAAGCCATTCTTATTTAAATTATAGTATTTACCCATTTATTTACTATTTTAAAATAAAATCAAATTAAAGTTAAACTAATTCAACGAAAAAATTTTTTTTTCATGTTAAAAATATGATTAAAATTTTCTGAAGGTCATTCTGAACTAGTAACTGTCTTTATAAATTATTAATATTATTTAAATCAAATCAATAATGAAAATATTTAAACGATGGGCTATAACCATAGTAGCATAGAAGATCGAGATGTTAAGCGTCCTGTAGGTATATAACACCCAGATAAAGGAGGCACTATTAGTTTTTTTCAATTAAATAAATTTTATTTTAGTTAAAGTTTCAGGTGGATCAGAATGGTTACAGTCATTGGACCAAAAAAATTAAATAAAATATCCTTCACCAAGTTAATAATAATAATAATAATAATAATAATAAACTTTTTATTAATAATAAAATAACAAAAATTATAAAAAAGGATAACACCCAAACATTGGCGAATTTGCCTACCTTCTTCCACTTAAACCAAGAATATCCCCCGAAAAAAAAAGCAAACCAAAAAAAAATTTTTAACAGAAAAAAAAAAAAGAAAAAAATCAAAAAAATGATTAACAAACTATCCATTCAAAAACTTTTTAGGCAAGTTAAAACAAGCCTGCCAAATTAGGGGAATAGTTATGTTTAAACGGGTTTAAAAACCCTTTTTTTAAAAAAAAAGCCTATGTTAAATTGAAAAAATTAAAGTCTCTTAAATTTAAAAAATTACGACCTAATTTTTTAAAGTTTTGGGTTTTTTAAGTCTAAAGTTTTTTTGAAAAAAATGAAAACTTTTTTATTTTGCCTTAACCCCCAAAATCTTGGCTTTGAAATGCAACTTTAAATTTAAAAATTTTAAGATGATTTTTAAAATTTGACTTTGGGCAAAAACATCTAAAAGGGCACAATTTAAAAAAAAAATTAATATGCTAAAAAGGTTGCAAAACTTTTTCCTCATTTTAAAATTTAAAATGTACCTATTGGCATACAAGGTCTTCATTTTTATGTAGCTTCTTTGTAAAAGCTTTGAACATGTTTATTAAATTTTAATTTTATATCCAAATATAGTCCTAAATTTTTTGCATGATCAGAAAAAGTCAGAGTTTCATTATCTATAACCAGTTTAAGTTTATTCATAAGTATATTACGTTGATTTTCAGAACAAAAAAGAAGCACCTCAGTTTTTTTTGGATTGATCCTTAAATTATGTTGCTTAGAGTATTGCAAAATTGCCTGTAAATCATTATTTAATAAAACTGACGCCTCTTCTGGGTTAAAGGGATTAAATTTAAACAAAACTTGAGTGTCATCAGCATATGCTTGTAAATAAGAGTTTTGAACTACTGAAAAAATATCCGAGGTATATAAAACAAAAAGCAGAGGGCCAAGAATTGAACCTTGCGGTACACCCGACACAACCGCCCCCGAGCGAGAGAAACTGTTCCCCACTCTAACAACCTGTGACCTGTTAGACAAATAGGATCTAAAAAAACGTGTTGAGGTGTTATCAAAGCCGTAGTAGGATAGCTTAGAGCAAAGAAGGTTGTGATCAATCACATCGAAGGCCCTTGAATAGTCGAGTAATACCAATATTGCTGCCAACTTTTCATCAAGACACTTTACAATATTATCTGTAATATTAAGCAATGCAGTAGTTGTGCTGTGTCCCTTTATGAACCCTGTTTGGGAGGGCATAGGATTATGCTATTTTGGTTAAGATACTCAGATATTTGGGTATGAACTACCCTTTCCAATACTTTGGAAAAAAATTGGTAACAACTGACTGGACGCAAATCGCTAATATTTACAGGATTTTTAATTTTAGGAATTGGACAGATAATGGAATTTTTCCAGTGTTCTGAAAATAGCCGGTTTCTAAGCAACTATTAATTATATTAGTGACATGATTTATAATGGTTGGCAAACATAATTTTAATCAAAAGAGTGTCAAATCATCGTTTCCAGCTGCGTTAGAGTGAATGCCTTGAATACACCTATAAATATCCGCTTGATCCACTAATTTAAAAGAGAATGATAAATTATTATTAAACTTGTTGTTATTAAAAATCTTATTTTTTCATCACAGTTGTTTGTTTTTAAAAAACACTGCAGAAATAATCATTTCTGGCATTTACATCAAAAAAACTTGAAGAAAGGTCATTGTTTTTTTTTTTTAGAAGTGTATACATTAAAATCCTGCAGTGTTTTCCAAGCTTTGCGCTGATTTTGTAGATTTGAAACATAGGTCAGATATGCAGCTTTTTCTACGAATGGCCGTTTTAACAGTATTTCTAAGAATTTTATATTGCTGTATGTTTTCAGCAGTATTTTCATGTCTAACCCTAACCCTTGCCTTATCTCTTTCATTAATTAAACATTTAATCTGTAGTCAACCAAGGAGCGTGAGGTTTATTTACTTTTACAGTTTTAACAGGGGCATGAATGGCAAAAGATATTTTAAATTTTCAGTTAAAAAGCTAATCTTATCCTCTATATTATAGAAATAAAATATATTGTCCCATGGGATACTTGATAGGTCATGTAAGAAATTATTTTCATTAAAGTTTTTAAAGTTCCTAAATGGACAAACTTAGAACTCTGTAGTCAATGGAAGGTCTATTTTACAAAATGTCATCATATGGTCACTGATTACACTAGCATCTATAATGCCGCTGTCAACCACATTTTCTTTTGGATATATAAAAATTGGATCCAAAAGAGTGGCTGATTGGTCGGTTACCCTTGTTGGCTCATCTATCACTTGAGAAAAGCCATATCCATCGAATAATTCGCTCACAGGATTCAAAATGTTTAACATGTTAATATTTAGATCGCCTAGGCCACAATATAATTATCTACTGGCAACATTTCAGGTAGCAACACATCCAACACATTCACACATTCTGGAACATTATGTCCTGTTCGATACATTACCCTACAGCCACAGTAGTCTTACTGCATAGCTTGACTCGGACCCAAAGATATTCAAACCTCTCACCACTGGCGGAGAATTTACAAAAGTAATATGACTAGATTGATATTTGGACTTTACATAGATGCCTATCCCGCCTCCTCTTCCAAAGCCTCGATCCTTCCTGTGAAAAATATAACCAGGAATGGATGCCTGGTCATTTAGCCACGTCTCTGTGACCCTAATAATATCAAAGTCATTTGATTGAACTAAGTGTACAAATTCATTAAAATTTGTAAAAATTAATCTCAAATTTAAATGGGCCAATTGGAAAAACTCTTATTTGGCTTAATAATTATTATTAAAACTACCTATGTATATATAAATATAAAAGTTGTTTGATTTAGTTCTTACTTATATAGAATAATCGACTCTTTTTATTAAACTCCTGAATGATGGTAGCTCGACAAGGGCAATCTCGGTCTAATGCAGCGTGATTAGTATCAATTAATTGATTTTTGTTCCTATTGTTTTTATTTACACAATTTACACACTTGGTCACTTGTGATTGACAGTCTTTATAAGAATGAGACCCACTACATTTTGAGCAGACTACTGACCTGGCTTTACAGTCCTTAGCATAGTGGTTGTATCCCATACATTTAAAGCATTGCAGGATACTAATGTGGTTAAAAACATAAGCTCTTGACCAGCCAATATTTGCCCTCCTTCGAGATAATAAGACATTATGGCTTTTTGCATCACATTCAATAATCAAATCTACATTATTATACTTATTTAATGATTTTTTCAAAATTTCCATATGAAAATGCTCATCTTCTGACAGGCCATTGCTCTTAATAATATCCTTAACTCCTTCTCATCATCTTCCATGCTTATATCGGAACCGTTTAAGTTTATAATCCTAAGTTTGGGTTTTTTCTTGACTGGAACCTCAACAACATAGTCCCTACCGATCTGCTTCTCAATTTGGCTTTTCAGAGATGCTATATGCTTACTGTTATCACTCCCTATAACCACCGCCCCTTTTGATGCTTGTCGGAACTTTGATATTTGTAACCCAGCCGGATTAATTTTTTCTTTTATATCATCCTTTGTATTCTTGCTATCCTGTTCTTTTTTTGGCTTTACAATAATTATGGACTCATTTTTTAGGGCACCAGCAAAAGAATGAGGTGGAATTTTATTACTTTCTCCGGGTACCAATAGTGGAAAGCCGTTGTTTTTGAGCTCATTATATTTTTCAGTTATATCAGCCAAATTTTCCTTTGCCTTGCTATATTCTTCTTGAATAAGCAAGTTTTGATCCTGTAGTTGCTTTAAAACCAATTTAAACAACATATTTTCCATTTCAGTTGGATTAAGTTTGTTTACATCCTCACTTTTGTAGGTTATGTTTTTTAAACAGCAGATTACACGTGTTTTATCAATGGTTAGGCCTTTTTTTCTTTGAAAACAGCTAGGATGGAACACAGAGCCACAACTAACACATACTTGAACACTTGATAACTTTTTTTTCACACAACATTTGTAAGAATACTCCAGAGGTTCAGAATCAACGTCGTTATCGGCCGCCATTTTTTACTTAGTTATTACCCATTGCCTCAAGGCACATGTGTATTAGTTTGTTTCACTCAATAAATAGAACATTTTGAATTAATTTTTAGATGGATCGGAGCTGGTATACTTACTTGTACCAAAAAATATTGCTATTAGCAAAATTTTTAATGGCCAAAATCACTTATTGCTTATTTCTCCTTTAATACTTATTCTATTAAACATATGTATATAACCTTTTTTATAGAGCTTACTAAAAGGCACATTTTTTGTTTATTACATTTTTTTGTAATTATTTTAGTTTTTGAGATATTTGCGTTTTTATTTTAAATTTAAATCGTTAATATCTCAAAAACTAAAAGGGCTACAAAAGATTTTGAAAAAAAAACTGACGTAGTTTTATTAAACTATTAATTTTGATTATATAAATCTACTTCTTTATGCATTTACAATTTTTTCACCTCTGCAGAGGTTGCATTAGGAGGTTGCACCCAAAAATCTTAAATGGAACCCTATGTCGATATGTTACTTATTTTAAAGGCCTTTAAAAAACAAACATTGCTGCACAAACTAGAGGTCGGTAAAGTAACTAGCATCCGAATAAAACGATTTAAATTTATTAAAAAAAGAAAATAATAACTTTATTATCACGCTTTGTAAATATTTACTGTATCTACATGTTCTACATACTGAAACCGCGACCATATTTTTTTAAATAAAAATGTATAATACGATAAAACAAAAAGTAAAATTTACCTGCGGATGGTATCCAGGACATGTGGATGTTTCTTAAACATAAGGGCATCGATATTTTTTTCTATCAAATTAAATTCTTTTAGACACTCTAAAGCAGAATCAGGCATGGCCTTATCCAATCCTACAAAGGTACACAAGATACTTTAAATCCAGGTATACGGGGTTCTACAAATTTGAGGAATAGCATTGGGATTTTAAAAACGAAAAGACACAGAAAAGAAAATGAAAATTCGGCAATACCTATTACCGAATTTTCATTCCCTTCCATTGTAAAGGTATACTAGCAAAGCAAGTTCTGAAGATAGAGAGAGTTATTTTTTGCAGCATTTTCCAATCTTTTTTCTAGGCGTACCACTTGGTAAGACGTAAATTCTTACATCACAAACCAAAAAATGAAAAATATTATTAGGAAGGCTGAGCTTGGTGGTTCAAAACCAGCATGGCAATATTTGATTTATTATTGAACGGGTTTCGTTCGGTGTGTTTCTGTTAAATGAAGAGACGCGCGCTGCTGTATATTATGCGCTACAAAGAAAGATTTTTTTCTGATTTCAAAATATATATATATATATATATATATATATATATATATATATATATATATATATATATATATATATATATATATATAATTATATTATATATATATATAAATAGATATATACTAATTCTTGTAATGGATCAAACCATAACATATTCATGCAAAAAAGCTTTTTTTACTAATGATGCTGCGGAGGCGAGAGATTCTCGTCTCGTCGACAGAAAAATGCTTCTTTCACCAGGAATCTGGCACAATTTCATAAATGTATAAAACTGCTCACATTTTAATGATTTAAATTTTTTCATATCTTAAAAACGGTTGATGGGCTATTTAAAAAAAAATGTTTTAAAAGCATTTTTAGAGTCAATTTTCAATCGGGCGAAAAAACTTAAAAATATTTTTTTATTACATGTATAGTATGGGCTATGTACAAAACTATTACTCTGCAAAACTTAAAAAACAATTTTAAATCGAAAATAATCTCTGGGAAGGAATTTTACTACTCCTATAACCACTGATGAGCTATCCAGAAATTCGTATTACATGGTTATATTGACCGCGAATTTCTACTTTGTATTCTTTTGTTAAAGTTCTTTCTTACCTAAATTATTTTTAATTTTTGAATCCCAAGTTACCAATTCGGATTCCTTTTTTAGCCTATCTAGTCTAGATCTTTTAGATTCAATATCTCTTCCATATGTCACTTCTTTTATGTCATCCGAGGTCATATGAATGTCAGACAGAATAAGCGCATCTATTTCTTCTAATGCTTTGTTTTGTGTAAGAAGTTGATCCTTAATTTCTAGAACCGACTTGGCAACCTAAGACAAGAACACAAAAATATTAATCTTAACTAAAAGGTCCAAATAAAAAATAAATTTGATTGGTCATATGTAGAGGTAAGAGAGTACAGATCGAGTACTTTTAGTAGATGTATTTTCTATGCTATCAAGTATCCAAAATAAACTGCTCAACAAAAAAATCGTACCATTTAATTTTTAGACTCATTTTTAAACTGCTGTAACTTTTTTAAAAATTAACTTTTTTGAATATCTAAAACGAAGTTTAAAACCGCGTTTCTTTAACTTTAAGCTGTATTGCATTTAGTTTTATTAAGAAGAATATTATCATGATGTACAGGGTGATCAATAGAGTGCTGCAAAAAAAAAAAATCGAGTGTGTCCCATTTCAGTGGTAATTTTTTTTGGTCGTTATAATATAGGTTGTTACCAAGGTCCTATCAATATCTCTAGACGTTTATGCCAGTTTTTGAATTGAGGATCTCTGGCTTGCGATACACTTCTAAACGTCAAATTTTGGACATCAATTTTTTAAAAAGCTATAACTGAAAAATAGATTGACTGATTCTAACGAGTGTTTCATATTCGGAAAGGTCATTTCATGTAGATTTATTAGGTCCTAAGCACTTTTTGATAGGTTACAATTTTATGAGTATACGGGACCAACTAATACCAAAAACGTAGCTGATTTAGAAATCCTAAATATAGGGTAAATTATTGAACGCCAAAGGAACCATATGTGTGTGTTTTGTTATAAAAATGGCCAAGTTGAAGTTTGTGTCAATATCTCAAAACGATTTCTACCGTTAATCGATTTACGCTGTTTAAGTGCCTCTAAACTTATTCAGCAAAAATGCGTCGTTAATATGGCATTAGGTCTGAATGATAGGAATTCCAACAACGTCTTAAAGTTTTAAACATTTTAAAACATAAATTAGGGTATTTGGTGTTGTACACCATGATATACGGAGTGATCAACAAAGTGCTTTCAAATTTATTATGGTATCCATAATTACTGCAACATTAGGTACAGAACGGCCTTGTTTGCGCAACATGTTTTAGATTAAAATTGTTAGGCTTGAAACTCTTTTTAGTACATTTCGGTGTCCAAAAACTTACGTTTTTTAAAACATGTGTACAATAGATTCATCTAGGATTTAAATAATAAAGACTTGCAACAACGTCTATGAATATAAAAACAATATTATTCTAATAAGTAAAACATTTGGCTATCCAAAATGACACAAAATAAAACATTTAAATTTTTTGAAAGCACTTTGTTGATCACTCCTTATATCATGGTGTAGAACATCAAATACCCCAATTTATGTTTAAAAATGTTTAAACCTTTAAGACGTTGTTGGAATTCCTACCATTCAGACCTAATGCCATAATAACAAAGCATTTTTGCTGAATAAGTTTACAGGTACTTAAATAGCAAAAATCGATTAACGGTAGAAACAGTTTTAAGATATTGACAAAAACTTCAACTTGGTCATTTTTAAAACAAAACACACACATGTGGTCCCTTTGGCGTTTAATAATTTACCCTATATTTAGGATTTCTAAATCAGCTACGTTTTTGGTATTTGTTGGCCCCGTATACTCATAAAATTATAACCTATCGAAAAGTGCTTAGGACATAAAAAATATACATGAAATGAGCGTTCCGAATATGAAACACACGTTGAAATCCGTCAATCCATTTTCCAGTTATAGCTTTTTAAAGAATTGATTACCAAAATTTGACGTTTAGAAGTGTATCGCTAGCCAGAGGTCCTCATTTCAAAAACTGGCAAAAACGTCTAGAGATATTGATATGACCTTGGTAACAACCCATATTATAACGACCAAAAAAAATTACCACTGAAATGGGACACATTCGATTTTTTTGTTTTTTTGCAGTACTCTATTGATCATCCTGTACATCATTATAATATTTATCTTACTAAAACTAAATGCAATACAGCTTAAAGTAGAAGAAACGCGGTTTTAAACTTCGTTTTAGATATTTAAAAAAGTTAATTTTTAAAAAAGTTACAGCAGTTTGAAAATGGGTCTAAAAATTAAATGGTACGATCTTTTTGTTGAGCAGTTTACTTTAAAACTACCTAAAATACTTCACAAGTATATTTTTTTTAAGTCGGCTTTGCCGAAAAAAATATTTTTATAAATAAACACTTATATAGATATTTTTGTCATACCTGTTCATCATAAAGAGCTCTATCGTGTTCATTGCTATGCTCTAAAGGCCATTCTTTATGAAGTTTTATACCACATATTGTTCCAGAGGGTAATTTTACTGGCAGCACCTGCTCTTTGCTGTCTTGTCTGTTTTCTACGGGCTTTTCTAAAATTATAAGTAAAATATGTGTGTTTAATACTGATATAATCATAAAGAGAAGCAAATATTATTCATACCCATTGTTTCTTTACAAAAAAAAACAAGATTAGTCCTTTATCTATATCTATTTTTATACTTAAAATGCGTAAAACCCTAATGTTAAGGATGAATAGTTAAAGCATCCTGTCCACTACATTTTACATAAAGTTTATAAAATCAGAGAGGACAGTTTTGTTTGTTGATGTCTGGGTATCTTACATCTTTTTATGTACAGGGTGTCCGATTATAAATGTAACCCCCCCCCATAAAAATTTTTTAATTGAAGTTTAGAAAAAACAAGTTTAGTGGTTTAAAATATATATATATATATATATATATATATATATATATATATATATATATATATATATATATATATATATATATATATATTTTTTTTAACGAGTTCCCTATTTTGTTATTCGAGATTTGCATTCTCCTTGAAATTTTAAACATAATTTATGTAGCATACTCTGTCTGACTTTTATGGTTAAAAACTATGAGCTTTATTTGATCAATTAGCCATGAAGTTTGACATATCCGTCAAATGACTTTTTTTTACACTGACATTAGTTTTTAGTTATTTGGTAAAATACTATTTAACTATGGGTTATTCTAAACAAGAAGAGAAATACATAAGTTTTATGTTAAGAATAATTATTATAATCAAAAAAGGTCTCAAAGGGAATATACAGTATGTCCACGGAAAAGGTGTTGAAGAGAAAAAACTTTTTTATTTTTAATTTTATCGAAAAAAGCTACTCTTGATAAAAAGTTTTGCTACTTCTAAGAGTAAGATTGGAATAGAAACATTTAACATATTTTATACGCGGTGTTCAGAAAATTGAAAAAACTTAAAATGGTACAGGAGTAAAATGCATTTATTTGAAAAGATATGGAAATAAGTTACTGGGAAAAGTTGTTCAAAATTAAAAGGTAGTTTTTAATACCAATTTTCGAAAAAATCGGCCTACTTTTATTTTTTGTGATTAAATTTATTTTAATATCAATTAAAATTTATATCATTTCAAATTTTTTTGTTAAGTAAACATTTAAAGCTGCCGATACTGCAGCTAATGAATTATAAAAGCGAAGTGTCAATAAAGCTTGTCACTATCAACGCCTACTAGTACAAAAATTTGGAATTAGTTAATTGATAATAAAATTTTAATCACAAATAAATAAAAGTGGGCCGATTTTTTCGAAAATTGGTATTAGAGACTACCTTTTACGTTTGAACAACTTTTTCTAGTAACTTATTTTCATATCTTTGCAAATAAATGCACTTTACTCTTGTACCATTTTAAGTTTTTTCAATTTTCTGAACACCGCATATAAAATATGTTAAATGTTTCAATCCCAATCTTACTTTAAAAAGTAGCAACATATTTTATCAGGAGTAGCTTTTTTTGATAAAATTAAAAATAAAGAAGTTTTTCCTATTCAACACCTTTTCCGTGGACACACCAGTACGTCCATGGAAAAGGTGTTAAATAGTAAAAAACTTCTTTATTTTTAATTTTATCAAAAAAAGCTACTCTTAAAAAATTGCTACTTCTTAGAGTAAGATTGCGATAAAAACATTTAACAAATTTTATACGCGGTGTTCAGAAAATTGAAAAAACTTTAAATGGTTCAAGAGTCAAGTGCATTTATTTGAGAAGGTATGGAAATAAGTTCCTAGGAAAAGTTGTTCAAAAGTAAAAGATAGTTCCTAATACCATTTTTCAAAAAAATCGGCCTACTTTTATTAATTTGTGATAAAAATTATTTTAATATTAATTACCTAATTCCAAATTAACAACTCATTATTGTACTAGTAGGCGTTGATAGTGACAAGCTTTATTTGACACTTCGCTTTTATAATTCATTAGAAGCAGTAACGTCAGCTTTAAATGCTTACTTATGATATTAAAATAAATTTAATCAAAAATAAATTAAAGTAGGCCGATTTTTTCGAAAATTGGTATTAGAGACTATCTTTTAATTTTAAACAACTTTTTCTAGTAACGTATTTCCATATCTTCTCAAATAAATGCACTTTACACTTGTACCATTTTAAGTTTTTTCAATTTTCCAAACACCGCGTATAAAATATGTTAAATGTTTCTATCCCAATCTTACTCTAAGAAGTAGCAAATTTTTTTACCAAGAGTAGCTTTTTTCGATAAAATCAAAAATAAAAAAGTTTTTTCTCTTCAACACCTTTTCCGTGGACATACTGTAGATGTGTGTATGGCTGTGAAAGAGTTGTAACTAAATTTGGACTAAATGTATTTATTTGACAGGTATGTCAAATTTCATGGCTTATTGATGAAATCAACAAACGTAGCGATATCGCGTAATAATGATAAAGTAACGGTTTTTGCATTTTGTGATGTAATTATTAAAACCAGACATAGGGTATGCTGCATCAAAAATGTTTAAAATTTTAAGGAGAATGCAAATCTCAGATAAAAAAATAGGAGACTCATTTGAAATAAGATAGTAGGACCACGTCCAGACTTTCTGAACACTCTGTACAAGTATAAAGAAGTTTTTAAAAAAAATATTTTGAAACATTAAACTTTTATACTGAAGTCATTTTTCACAGACGTAAAATAAAAAAGTTAATGGGGGTTACATTTATAACCGGACACCCTGTACAATGAAATTCTTTAGTAAAATATACAATTTACCTTTATATAAATCCAAGTTTTTCTTTACATGTTCTGCCTAAAAAAACAAAAATAAAATTACGCTATTTCATTCAATAAACATCAAATAAAGGGGAGGGGGTTATACAAATCTATCCTTAATAATTAAAGTAAAATATGTAAATAAGTTGATATCACCTAAAAATAATTTGTTAATCCGGTTTTACTTATGACTTTAAAATTAAAAAGTTTAAAAATCAACCATCGCTGCCCCCCATTAGAAAATAAGGTAGATGCACTCTAAAGCTTTTTAGTGATTTGTTGAAATGTTTCCTATACATCCATGTGGATAAGATAAAAAATTCTTTGATATTTACACCTATTGAAAAGGTTTTTATGAAGTAAACAATACTTTTAAGAGTTTAACAGAAACAATAAGTTTAGTTTTTTTATCTTGGGATAGCAGACGGAAGGTCTAAGTATACCGAATACCGTGGTGTCTTAAATGTGGTAAGAGGTAGTTTAATAACATGGAACCTAAATATTTGAAGATTTGGAGCAAAAAAAAAACTTCTGCGGGCGTTTTGTACACTAGAAATGAAGAACACAAAGTGGAACGTTCGGGGCCTCTTATGTGACTGTAAGATAATCATAAGAGTTACTCTATGTGTTGCTCTATTGGGAGCTGCCAGAAAAGGAATTATACTGGCAAACTGTTCGGACCAGAAGCCATGAAATTACCTATAAATGAAAAACGATAGATCCCTTACAGCCCGTCGGTGGGCAAAAGAAGGAAGGTAAGCGTGGGGTCGTTAATAAGGCAAACGTTATTTCTTTGAATGGAATCAAGAATGCCAAGGGTTGGGAAGAAGCCATTTCCTCCATATGAGAACAATATTTTAAAGATAGTCTAATTTGGGATG
Organism: Listronotus oregonensis; assembly: GCA_019359885.1. Taxonomy (NCBI): domain Eukaryota; kingdom Metazoa; phylum Arthropoda; class Insecta; order Coleoptera; family Curculionidae; genus Listronotus; species Listronotus oregonensis. The sequence goes on along the minus strand of JAHBCN010004342.1, from coordinate 41,976 downwards.
CATACAGAGTATACAGATTAGAAAGGGAGAAAAACTTTTTGGCTCAAGAAAGAAACTTAAGCTTTTTGGAATCTGTGGGGGCTATGGATGTTACGTGTTTATGTCCAGCTAAGGTTATTCTCAAAGTAAAGCCAATAAGGTTAAATGACTGCAGAACTTGGGCGCTCATGGGTAAAGGATGAGCATTAGCATACTTTTTCGCGACATTATTATGTGTGTTGAATTAAAAATTCAGGACAACAATGGTGTGTTGTGTATCTAATTTATTTAAAATTAAATTGTAAACAGGTGTAATTTTAAAACTCGGTACTTTAAGAGATCGAGATTCTTGGATAGGAACTTGGCCTCTATTTTTCATAGGTTTTTTGATAAAATATCACTATACACGCTGCGTTAGCGTACGTTAAGGTTAAGAGTACTATGCTTTTTTGATGCTCTCTACTAGCTAAACGAAGCAATTTCAGATACTTATAAACAAGATTAAGTCTTCGACCTATTTTGACGTCATGGCTCTGTTACAAAATTTCGTAATTTTCGGACACCCTGTATAGCAGGTTAAGGTTTTATCCTGCATAATGAAAATCTTTCATGTTAAATTATTTTGGTGTATTTATTTATAACTAAATTATTGAAAAGTAACTTACATACAAAATATTGTTGTTCAGCATTTGTTCAGTCACTATTTCCACATTTTCAGACGTTTTTTCCACAGTCTTGTCAGATTCATCAGATTTTTCTTCTTCCATTTGTAAACTCGAATCGTCATTATTTTTAATTTCGACAAACTCAGTCCTAAAAGGATTTTTTAATATACACATATTTAATGAGGCAAGATATTTAAATTTTTTAAATATTAGAATATATATTTTTAATATATTAGAAACACAATTTTTTTGAAAAATTGAAAAATGAAAAATTTAAAATATTCGATATTAAGAAAATCATTATCCTTGTATGCTGTCACAACACTTGGTATAAGTATCTCAAGTACATAAACTTTAAGTCTGCCTACCTAATAATTTATAAATTGCAATAATAGTCTAGGAGGAAAAAACTATTCCACTCCATTAAATTGCCCTACTGATGATATAAATGCATGTTGCCATGGGGCAACCTGGTGCCATATTGTTTAAACCTAAATTGTTTAAACAATTGCAACGAATTGTTATTTTCCAACCGGACAATTTTTTTATATTCTTAATTGAAATACAAATAAAGGTTAAAAGTTCGAAAAATCTCTAATTTGAGTACTTTTAAACCAATAAAAAATAAAAAAATATAATAAATCTTTATTTTTTATTCCTTATACAATAGTTAATAATATCCTTAATTGAGATTTGAAAAAAAAATGTATTGTTTATACCTGTTTTTTTGACTGTTTATTACGCGCGCTCACAAACCTATAAAAACAAATTGTAGATAATTAAATTATTAATAAAATTGCTCTCTTTAACAATTTTGATAAAGTTAATAGTTTTTAAGATAAATAATAAATAATGAGTCAAGAGAGGCGGCGATACTTAAAGGTAAGGGACGCATACTTGTTAGCGCGCGTAATAAACAATCAAACAACAGATACAAACAATATTTTTTTTTAAATATCAATAAAGGATCCAGTATCCATTGTATAAGAAATAAAAATAAATATTTTTGGTAATTGTCTCAAAAGTTGCATCCTCTCCGATTTTGACCAAATTTGGGGCGGATTATAAATCGGAAAAATATTTTTTTGTCAACGTTTCGTTTCCGAGATATTCATCATCAAAGTTGAAAATCAAACTAACCTTATTTAAACTATTCCTCCTTCTTTTTGCACATAATTTTTGATTTTTACACTAAATTGGCACACAATATTTCACAAACATGTTTTAAAAACTTGTTTTTTTATTTAATTTACACCATTTTTCAATTTAATTGCAAACCTCCACTTTCAAACGCCGCAATGTGGCCGCAACCATGTATACACTAGGGATTTTATAAGCAAATATGGCCGTTGCCTTGAAACTTCAAAGTTTGCAATTTAATGGAAAGAAGGTGTAAAATAAATAAAAATACAAGGTTTTAAAAGGTGTTTGTAAAATATTGTGTGCCACTTTGGTGTAAAAATCAAGAATTCTGTACAAAAAGAAGAGGGAATATAGTGTCTCATCAAAATCTAAGAGTAAAGTTATTGATGTTAATATTTTTACCTAGCCTCCCCTCTATTAAAATTTGTTCTATATCTTTAGGTCTATTAACAAACAAAAAAAATAGTTAAAAAATTTGCTACAATCATAAAAAATATTTATTATTCCTTCTTAACGCAAGTCGTGCAAAAAAAAACACATTTTTAAATACTTACAGCATACAAAACATATTTTACTGAAAATATAACACGAGCACTGCTTGCAAAATTAAGTTGTTTGCCGTGATTTTTATTTTTTTTTAGGCCGAAATGATTAAAATGTTGTTAAACAAGATTTTAGTGATTTCTTAGTACTTGGTAAATCAATATAAAAAAGCAAAACCTTCAAAACATTTTTTTAATAAGACGTTTAAACTTCTTTTATATAGTGATTTCTTATTTTTTCTGTAACAAAATAATGTATTGCGTAACCTCGCCTACTTTTATTGAAAATATGGCAGCTGTAATACATTTTCAAGATAGTAATATTATAATCTAGCCAGATAAATCCACTAAAACAGATAATTTTCCAAAAAACTAAACTAGGTATTTTCTAAAATCGTAACCTTTTTTAATCGTATTACGGTGGTGGGGCTGAAAGGTTGTCTAAAACGTATTGTAAAAAGCAGTATTGTTATTTAAAGAAAATAGCAGTATTGCATGTTTGGTACTTAGAAATTAGTGACACAACTGGAGGAAATGGGACAAAAATACCACATTTTCCCTACGGTATATGGTACTTAGGCATTATACAGGCATTATATACGTGGGTTGTTTTTACAAATAAAACATTGAAAGAGTTGTTCTTTCAAAAGTTTTCCCGCTATAAAAAATACAATCTTAATCAAAATCGTGTTAATGAAATTTAATCAAAAATATAAATATGAAACAGAAAGCCCATTTCTCACTTCACCCGTTTAATTTTTTCATATATAATATCATAAAAGAAAAAATTTTGTCGGTAAAATTTTCGACTCGTATAAAAGTTTGTTGCTTGGCAATTTTGCGAATGACATGCCCAAAAGCAACAAACTTGAATAAAACCAGAACAGAATTTTGCCTAAAATTTTTTCTCTGGAATGATATTCGACATGACTATTTTACGAGAGAAGCAAAGTCCTATTATTAACACCAAAACATTTATTAAATAAAATTAGAACACAGCTATATACAGGGTTATCCAAATTAAGTGTCCACTATTGGTAACTTTGTTGTTAGTGAAAATACAAAGTTGTTTAAATTAGCAAACTAGTAGCATTTTTAACGCTGGTAAAAATGAGAAATAAAAAAAACAATTAAGAATCGTTATTTTGATTTTTTAAGAAAAATAACATTTTTTTTTAATGGAAACCCCTGTATATTATATTTTTTTCTGTTAAAACATCAAATTTTAAACAAAAAAGTTTTTAATGACTTTTCTCCTAGGTTACAAATTGTTGAAGTTATGGCCCCCAATCTGAAACAATTAAATTGTATTGACAAACTTTATTTTCAACATCAACTCATAATCTTACAAAATAAAATAACAATTTTTTTTAAAAGAAGATGCTCGAAAACACCACCTTGTTCTTCAAAACATTTTTGGGCATGTTTTTCAAGTGCTCGAACTATCTTAAGAATGGTCCTACCATTTATCTGGGTTATCTTTTCCCTAACTGCAGTCTTTAAAGCGTCGACGTTATCGTACCTTTGCTTGTAAATTTGGTTCTTTAAGTAACCCCCACAAGAAGTAATCAAGTGGGGTTAGATCTAGTGATCTGGGAGGCCACTGGATTGGGCCATTTGTTCCTATCCACTAATCATTAAAAGTAGTACTTAGGAAATGATAAGTACCTCTGGAGTTGTGGGCAGGTGCGCCATCTTGCTGAAAATGCAGATAATGTCTACTTATAAGATCCAATTCGTCTAAGAAATTATTCAGAATTTCTGTCATAAATTCCACATATCTTTCACCAGTTAGGGTGCCCTCATAAAAGAACGGACAAACAATTTTTGAACCAATTATACCGCACCAAACGTTGAAACTGAAACGGACTTGTGGACCTCTTGGATGTACTAACAAAAGATTTTCTCTTGACCAATAATGGTGGTTTTTTCCATTAAACATTCCAGAATTTGAGAAATTTGATTCATCTGTCCATAAAATGTAGGGAAAGTTTATTTTTTGGCGACAGAAGTTAAGATACCAATGGCAAAAAACAAGTGTTCTCTCTGGATCCCTTGCCAAAAGCGTTTGAACTGGTCGGTACTTATACGGAATAAATTTGTACTTTTTTAAAATCCTTTGAACAGTACCATAACTGAAATTAGAGTCCTTAAGAATATCTGGTATTGAATTCTCACGATAAGCTTCAAAATATCCAATAACTCCAATTTCCGTGACGTCGCTTATTGTGAATTCTTTTTTTGCCCTTGTTTTAGCAAAAACATTTTCGTTGCCCCTAAATTTTCGATAAAGTCTCAGAAAATATCGTTCATAAGGTTGAATGCGAGCGGGATATAATTCACTGTAGTATTATCTTGCTCTCAAGAAGGATTTTCTGCACACTAAATAGCATTCTAACATATCACACTTTTCTTCATGAGAGAACATTTTTTTTAAATTAATGACTGACACAATAAAGCTTATAAACAAGTATTTGACAAACACACTAATGTTTGACATTATTTGATTTTATCATTGTTTTCCAAAGCCTTCTAGTTGCGAGTATGTCCAGTTTAGCAATTTGTCGCTTATCTTAATGCTGTCAAATCGCGAAGGCCATGTTGTTTTCATAGCCGTCTTAATATTTTAATACTGCAAATAATTAAAAATATTTATCGTTATTTTGACTTTATTTTTGACTCCAGTGGAAAAGTCATTATAAACTTTTTTGTTTAAAATTTGATGTTTTAACAGAAAAAAATATAATATACAGGGGTTTCCATTTAAAAAAATGTTATTTTACTAAAAACTCAAAAATACGTTTCTCAATTGTTTTTTTCTATTTCTCCTTTTTACCAGCGTTAAAAATGCTACTAGTTTGCTAATTTAAACAACTTTGTATTTTCACAAATAACAAAGTTACCAATGGTGGACACTTAATTTGGATAACCCTGTATTTATTATAATTATTATTAAATGTGCAGTTGTGGTAAGAAATATTTAATTTTTCTTCATTTTTCTCTAGTACTGAGGAATGGTTTGCTATTTGACTATATTGAGTCCAAGTGAAGGGAGCTGCATTATTAGATGTTGGACTCCCATTAGTATTTGTTTTTTAAAGAGTTTCTATTATTTTTAAGTGATGTTCAGTATCCATTTGTAAATATGGCTTTAGATATCCTGCATGTGAATGACCAGTCATTTTGATAAGTTTCCGCTCTACAACTCCCTGTTTAGCAAGGGCGGACACTGGAGGAACTATGGCAATGGTTCGTAATTTTATGTATTTTTGTCTCCTGAAAAACTGTGTTAGGATGACCATCCCTGTTACAAAAATGGCTCTTAAATTGCATTAAACTAAGATGGCTCTCGTAATCCCAAAAACCGTTCTAAGCCAATAACCTCGTTGTTTTAAACTTCACCTTATATATTGCGGTCAAGGTCATTGGTTCTCATAGGTTCACTTCGCCTTCTATTTAATGCTATCCTGGGGCCACTTTTTGAGCAAAACAGCCATAAGGATGGTGCTCCTTTACCTCTCTAACCTCCATAATATCTGCAAACAATATTTTCCTTAAGGCGACGGAAGTAAAAAAAATAATATTCCATAAAAAATCATAAATACAATTTGTATTATGTCATTTACTGTTTACTCTGCTTATTGCATCAAAATTCAGCCATATTAATTTCTCATAGAAGGTCTTTTGTACCCTTAATTAAAAAAAAAAGATAAATTGTACCTACCATTTAAAACAAATCCACCGGGAAAATCCTATTAAAAAATTTGTGTGTTACACAAAATAAAAAATCCATAACTGAATTACTGCTCTACCAACATACCTTGAAATCCCGAGAGGTTTCTTGGCTTGCTTTTATAAAAGGAAATAGGTATACTTTACCTGAAGACGGCAGTAAATACTTGCAAACTGAAACGTTGTGGTAATTAAAATAAAGCTACTGGAAGCCTAACATACTGCGTGCAACGTAAATGTTGGGAATAAATTAAACAGTGGATTGCTTAGTACAAAATATTTTTTTAATATGTAGTTTTGCTCTACGGATATTCGTTTTTAAATTACAGGTTGTTTGAAAAAAATATTATAGTAATAATTTTTAAACGCTATAAGAATTATTACCATGGTTTTAAAAAAATGTGTGCGCGCCACCGGTAATTTTTGTTTGATCACTTCCTCAAATTTGTTTTTTTGTTTATATAATTTGCCTCTTTAATTTAACCTATTGTAAATACCAGTTTTTTTCCATTTCGTACACGGAGAAATGTAAGAACATGAATAAAAACACATGTTTTGACTCATTTAAAAAAAAATGTCGCATGGCATTTAAAAAGACTTTTAAAATAAAATACAACAAATTAATAACAACAAACTTAAAGTACTTACTAATTACATATTATCCAATAGGGTGGAGTGAAAATATTTCGGTGACGGCAGGGGTGCACAAAGTTGGAGTGCGTGATAATAAAGCGATCTGTGAAAAGAAACAAAATTAAACCACCCCTTGAGATGCCCCCTCCCCAAAAAAAATAATTTTGCCTTTTTTCAATATGGCAGGGTTCTGATCAACTTTTTTGTAACGTTAGAAAGGCACGTTATGGCATTAATTGATTTGTTGTTTTGTTTGCCCATGGGTATGCCAAAGACTCTGGCTAGTTTTAGTCGAGAACGGTCGAATGGAATAATTCAGCAAACATCATAAGGAATTATAATGTGCCTTAAGAAAATTTACCGAGATGATAATACTTGGAGGTGAAATAATATTCCAACTCGACAGCATACAAACGGCATGTCAATTACAGTGAGTTTTACATTTATCCTGGAATTCATATTGGATCAACCATCATTTCTTACTATTTGAGAAAACATTACAATTTAAAAATATGTGCAAGAAAATATTATATAATAAAATAATATTCATGTGAGATACAAGTAGAAGCAATGATGTATTATTTAAGTATGAAGTAAATAGATAGTACCTTACATTCTGTATACTTTTATTTAAATAAAATAAAATAGCATTTTACCTAGGATAAAAGGTTTGTATTTTTAAAATGCTATATTGTTTCAAATTTCATTACTTTAGAAATTCGTTTTCATTTAATGTGAAAGATATTAAAAATTTTGTTTATAAAAAGATATTTTTTCATTTTCTGGTAAAAGAATATGCATTGGGGCACTTCAAAACACAATACTAGAGCCATGAAATTTGAAACATGTCTGTCTTAAGTTACAAAGAACTTGATCAGAACACTGCCATAATAAAAAAATTGTTATGGGGTTTTATTATCACGCACCACAGCTTTTTGCACCCTTGTCGTAACCAAAATTCAAAATTTTTATTTTTCACTTCACCTTATTAAACATGTCATGTTATTATACCAGAGCTGAATGCTTACCTTTCTGCAAAGGTTCATGAATCATGATAATGTACTTGCAATGCTGGGGGGCGAGCGAAGCGAATGTGTAGCCGACGCGAAGGGGGATAGATGAGTTTAAGAAAGAAGTGGGACTAAGAGTAGGTACTGTTGAGACCATGCAAATTATACACTTGAATATTCGTAGCATTGGAATGAATTTTGATAAATGTTTACTTTTTTATAAAAATAGTAAAATTCTGTTTGACACTTCTATACTAACTGAAACTTGGTTGGACAGAAAAAAATGGACCAAAAACTATACAATCCCGAATTATAAAACACAATTATATATCCAATACACAATAAATAGAATAGTGGTATTTGTAAAAAATAATATAAATTTTCATGTAAGAAAAGCATTTACGGAGCTTTTTGTGTTAAACTAGATCTAAAAATAAAATAACTGCAGTTATATTATATGGTCGATGTATTGCACCCCGTTGTCTCCATCGGTCAAAATGCATCCATGCCTTTCGTTTTGGTTTGGTACAAAAGGGGTCATTAGCGGGCACATCGCCCTCACTGCGCCGTCGAGTCCTTCTGACTGCTGAACAGGACTCTTTCGCCCTTGGACCGATAAAGCTAGGAGGCTACATCGCCAACCATGCCCAGGCCGGCGTCTCCAGGCGTGCCGCGGAACCCAGCACCATATCCTGCGGTTCTACAACCTCTTCTGTACGGCTCACTGCTCGCCGTCGACGGAGCTTTCACATCCGGCCTCTCCTGCGGGAACCAAGTCCTAACCGAGGTGTTGGTTAGACTTAAACTATTATTTACTCTCCTTTCTACCTCCCTGCCAAATCCCAGCACTATCGAAGCACGGTAACTCACGGAGGCGGCACCTAGTGCAGCACCTTCGAGGTGGTGACCTCGGTTCGGCCGGGTCTAACACTCTTTCTTACAGTTCACTCTTCTTTCTTGCTAAGTAGCACCGCGCTAAAACTTCGGTTAGCCACAAAGGCGGCACTTGGTGCAGCCCCTTCGATGTGGCTATTTTCTTTCTGCTCTCCTGGTGGTACCCGACAACATTCGCTGGTGGGTTCCTCAATAACTCCCTTAAACTGTATTTCCAATATAGTCCCGAAGGCCCCTGGCTCTAGAAGCACGGTTAAACCTTTTTCTATTACGTCATCATCGTAGTTCTTCCTCTTCCGCTATCCGACCACACGGGCGATTGGCGACGAGGTACTCAATGTTAATGGAGCACGGGGGCTCAAATCACATTATTGCTGGAGATTTAATTATGACATTTATTTTAAAACAGATTTTATTAGCGAAAATTGTTTAAAATTTTGGGTAGTCTTGGTTTTATTCATTTTATCAATAAACCTACAAGAGTTAAAAGTTTAACAGCTATGTTGTCTAGATCTTATTTTGGAAGAATATCAAAAAAGGATCAAATATTTAGTGGTACTATACCAGTAAATACAACGGATCATTGCTTAAAAAAAACATATAACTATCCATCCACTTACTATTTTTAGAATAAGTGTTAACCGTTAAACAATTATAAAAAGTGTTTAATTTTTGTATCTGGAACAGTAAAAAGGACTAATTATATTAAGTATAACAGAAATTCAGATCAAATAATTTTAATTTTGAAGTCCCTCAAATGAATTTAAACTTATTCAACATTATTTAATTTATTTAGGTCCCAAACTGTATAATGTATTACTACTATCATTTAAAAATCCAAAATAAAACAAAATTTAAAAATTTAGTTACTAAATGAATATTAGAAAATAGTATCTAGTTTAGTGTTCCTAATTCCATATGAAATACAGCATGTCTTTTTTTACCATTTTGGTGTTTCTTTTTGATATGCTCTCTTAATTTTTACCTTTCTACCAGATACAGTGATTTTCACAGACAGGTCTACATTTTGGTCTGCTCTTAACCTATTCACGTCATAAGCCTTAAATTTCAGCACTGTGACAAGTTTTAAAAAAGGGGTTAAACATACCTAAAGATTTTAACATCCTGTAACTTAAAAACGAATATTCGTAGAGCATACATACATACAAAAAAAAATATTTTTTACACAGACTTTAATTATACTGTATAAAATCCAAATTACCTTACTTACATTTACATTTCGACCGATCTGCATAAACCCATGATGTGAGTGATTAAAGTTGTCCTACTTAAAATCAGCTGTATGATCGGTGTAAGACAAGCCAAGTAAACTTCGAATAGCCCGTCATTAAATACATAATAAATACAATGTTTAAGGCCAAATCAGTTGCAAGGCCACGACCAATAGCAACATATAAAAAAGAATATCTTCAAAAATCATGTGGCCGGATTCTGAAGAATCTGTTTTAAGAGAAGTAACAAACGCACATGTAATTTTTTTTATAGAATTTAAGCCAGGTAGTTGTCTACCTTTTTAAACTGAAAAAATGTATGAAAAAATCGCACAAGCTTTAAACAAAGAAACAAAAGTTTGTCGGCAATTTTCAAATATAATTTAGGGTATTTTGGTAATGCCGAAATTAGCACTTAACATTTCGGCAATCAAATTAAAATACCCATTCGTATGAACGATAATATTTATATGAAGAAAAAAATACTTGTCGGTTTAGGATTCCTGGGTGGAAAGCCTTTCTCTTAAAAAACAAACAAAAAAATTTCCCAAAATCGTAAAACTAAACATCCTGGCTTAACCTTAAAAGAAACAATAATTGCTAATTTCTTATTTTTATGCCTCTTAATAAGGTCTTCTTGGGCGTATTATTTGAGAGTAATCTTTTAGTATTTTTAAAAAATTTTTTTTAAAACAAATTAATAACCTTTTTCGAGTAAATATAAATTAGTGGCTTGAAATTTTATCTTTCCTTTGACGTCTAATTAACATAAAAAAAATACAAACGCTAAGAAAAAAAAATCCCAAATAAGCAGAAGTGAATAATACTACTTTTATTTCCACACTAACCGCAGAACAAGTATTTGCGTGTTAGGTCTATCCTCCTCTACATCAACTGCGTGATTATCTATCTAACTGAAAACCCCTAAATCACCAAATGCCTACAGCATACTACAGTACTTTCAACAGTACATTTCTATCCACTAATAGCCTAAAAACCAGGTGTCGTTAGACTAATAAATAACATTTTTTTCGTGGACTTCAAATGTCTTTATTTGTTAATGGTACATAGCGTTTCGGTTCAGTGAGTATCTTTAACCATTATCAAGTGAATATTTACTTAATAACAGCCGAAGATAATTGAATCAACTGAAAAGTTGTGAATTATAAATACATAAAGACAATGTAAGTCCACGAATACAGTACTATTAAGATGATCTGTTTCACCAAACCTGATCATTTTTAGTAATGGTTTGTTACTGATTAAACAGAAAATCAACGACTTGGCGGATAAATTTTGTTTCGTCAATAAACCATAAAACTTTCCTGTGACTAAGTTATTTGAAGTACACTTAAAATATCACTGAACCTTAAACTGTTTGACAAGACAGAACAAAAAAGCACAGTTCTGTCAACACTTAAGTGAATGAAGATGAAGTAAGAAGCAGTCCTTGCTATTACTATGGCAATAATAATGGTACTAAAGTTTGTTTATTTTTTGGCGTTAGAATGACATAAGTGACAACAGATAAAGAGTTAGTCTTTCCATTGGCCAATTGCGTTTGTAACCATGGTTACTGATTTTTTAAACCAATGCAACACATTTTTTGTTCAGTTGTCATTCTTAAACGAAAATTAAACAGGTTTTACTTAAAAAAAAATTTTGGATATCAAACGCTGACCTTTATATTGTAATCGGAAGTGGTAATAGTTACGCTGTAAAAAGGTTAAATTACATGCATAAAAACTGGTACCTATGTGCAAGGATCAATGTTGTTTAAGTGTTAGTTTTGGCCTGGATTGTTATCAACAAGTCATTAAACCTAAGCGCTGTCGCAGTTAGTAAACTGGGTAAACGGGAGTGCAGATTGCCAAGATGTTGGTCAATTGCGCATTTAAGCACTGCAGGATCTCTTTTAATTTTTAGTGCGCAGGCCTAAACACCAATAGCTTTGTTTCTAATAATAAGCACTAGAGTCAAGTTTCCACCAGTGATATTAATCTTTACAGATTTAAGAGTTAGGTGCGGACTCTACAGAGCATAATAATCTGGGATAGTTGTGATAACGGTTTCTCATCATTCTGTCAGTTACAACTACTGTGCCAAAGAAGGTTTGAGAGAACATCAAGCCCCTAAGCCTTACTGAGCACCAAGGACTTATAAGAATACAAACATTTTTATTTACACAAAGTATTTGACAAGAATATTAAGAAGTCCATACAATTTTTCGCGATATGGATATTTGCCAACACTGATCTAACACTAGCAATAGCGCACCGATCACATAACTTTGAAATATACACTCAAGTTGCCTATGTAGAGAGAAGCAAACGGCGGTAAATTAATTCGTCGGCATATTATGTTTAGGTCGCTTAACAATGCGATATTTTTAAATAAAAAAAACTGTTGACTTGTTCGTATAAACAATAGGATAAATACCAGGATTTGTTTAACTGCTTTAGACCAAACAGTAGTAATTTATTTTAACCATAATAAATAGTCTTGTTTATACAAATTAAGTTTGCATTGTTACTTTTTGAATATTAAATTCGTAGATGTGCACTGCAAAGCGAATCGAACCGAGAAAAAGTTTATCACGATTCCGACGTGGAAACCCGCTGAAAATGGCCTCCCAAAGTCTCCAAAATTGAGTTTCCCGCGAATATCTGCCAAAATATGCGAATTAGATAATTTTTGTTCAGACAAAAAATGAAGATCACCTCGGAATCTACCAAAATGGTCCCTGTCATTTTTTTTGCGACACCAATATTTTGATAAATTGATATCCAGGCCATAGAAGATTACAGGAATCAACCGGAAGTCACCAGAAATGTCATCTTTAAGTCGGAAATAAAAAAACGCTGGCCTGAACACGAATTCATATTTACAGATGGTTCCAGAATAAATGAAAAAGTAGGATGTGCAGTATATTATCCAGGAAAACACACAAGGCTTAAACTACAACTCTCCAAATATTCCTCAAATTTTTCCGCAGAACTCAAGGCAATTGCAGAAGCATACAAAATATGTCAAGAACACGATAATCGGAATTACGTAATATTCACCGACTACTTAAGTGCTCTACAAAAACTTCAGTCTTTCTCCCCTACGAAGGAGTTTAATCATCTAGTAGCAGAAATACTAAAATTAAACCATGAAACTGTCTCACAGAACAAGACAGTAAAACTAGTTTGGATTAAAGCACACATCGGGATACAAGATAACGAAATTGTAGACCAACTTGCAAAAGAAGCAGCAAACGAAGGACTAGTAGACATAAATTATAAAACGCCAAAAACTGATTTTTACCGAACAATCAAGAACAAAATGTACCAAGATTGGCAAAGAGAGTATGATTCCTCTACAAAAGGTATATTCTTTCGCAATATCAAAAATAAAATTAACAGTAAACCAAGGTTTTTAAATATTGTAAATAAAAAATATGTACAAATTATATCTAGACTAAGAACCCGCCACATAATATGTCCTAACTATAAATTTAGAATAGGTTTATTCGATAACCCAAATTGTAACGAATGTAACGAAATAGCAGATCCCCAACATATTCTATTTGAATGTATTCTAAATATTAACAATATAAATCAATTTTTAGGCCGTTTAACAGGCTCAAATATCGCTTCGCCTTTCAGTCTTGCAAATCTACTGACTGATAAAAATACATTTAGTATGTTATATAGACATTACTGTAATTCAGAAGAATTTTTTAAATGACTAAAGGAAAAAGGAAAAATAAGTATATATTTAAAAAGGAAAATACATAAGTATATACGATTATTAAAAAAAAAAAAAAAGAAAAGAAAAAAAGGAAAAAAAGAATAAAAAAAGAAAAAAAAAAAAACAAAAGAAATGTGTAAAAAATATGTATAGAATTAAGTATTCAATGTTTAAATATATAAAAATTGTTATATAATCAACAATAGATTTAAATATCACTATTTAAGTTAATTAAAATCGAATTAAAATCTAGTTTAGTAAGTATAACAGAGTAATACATTAAGAATTAAAAATAATAATGATCCCTTGAAGTCATGATTATTATCAAAAGATAAACCCACGCGCATGAGATAAGCTATCTCTCGCAGTGACACTCACGACTATTTCCAGAAACGGCGAGTTTAATATGGCATTCCGATTTCTGTTTAGATGTTAGATGGATTAAGCGCATGATTTATTATTTTTAAACGTCATATAATGCCAAAATACAATAAACGTTAAAAAAGGCTTTAAACACTGCTTTCCAATGACAAATTGTTGTCTAGTGACGTCATGCGAATTACGAAATTAAATCGCCAAGTGTTTTATCTTCTAGTAATATATCATGCCTTGAGTATCATTAAAATGTTTTCTTTATAAAAAAATAGACTGGCCTGTTGGTTTATGTCCAGTGCCAATAAAACTTACTCACACACACACCAATATGTTTTCGCAAAAACGGCCGTCGAAAAATCCATAACATTTCACACTGGATAGATGGGCAGAACAATTTTTTATCAAAACGTAAGAAAGATGGTGAAGGAAAGTTTCTGGGATCATTGAACACTTGCTAAGGTCTCATTATAAAAAAGAAATGTTAATAACAAACCATTTAGCCAAAATATATCAATAAATTAATGAGATACTCTCAATATATTGTGAAAAAAAAACTTTGACTGCTTTTTTTAATATTCTAGAAAAATCAGAATGGACCCAAACTTATATGCAATGATAGGTACGGGTTTTCCCATTCCGATGAACTTTGAATGATTAAAAATGTACATTATTGCCCGAGTAATGGAACAATTCGTCCGCCCGCTTATAAGAAAATCCATGAAGATAGCGGCATTCTAGCGGTAGAGCGGCAGCTGAAATGAGGGGACTTTTGGGACCCGTTATCTCGAAAACTATCGATTTTTCGAAAAAATTATAAGGATCCATTTTTGTAGATTAGAAGGCGATCTTCATTTTCGTCTAAACAAAAATTCTCCAATTCGCATATTTTGGCAGATATTAGCGGGAAACCCATTTTTCGGGCTTGAGGGGCCATTTTCAGCCCTTTCCCACCTGTTAATGTTGATAAACTTTTTTTCGCTCGAAAGCATCCCCAAAGACCTAAGAATTGCGCCACAAGGGAAACTGTACAGATTTATTTTACAGCTTTGTCCTCTTATTTACTGCAACAAAGGTACCTAATTTTGTTTTTGTATTACAAAAGTTAACTAAACGATAATAATAATAAAAATAAAGTAGATATGTAATATTTTTAAGAGTTCTGATTAATTTATAAAGTATTATAGGATTAGGCCTTATGACTCAATCTAAATATTATGCATGTTATTGGATTTATGCATTTATAAATTATTTCTTTTATGCTGAACTTTGAAAATAAATGTCAAAAACTGTGGCACTGACAAAAAAACTTTTTATTTAACCACTTGGATCACTGCATTTTCACATTTACAGGTAAATGTCTTTTAGTTTTTAATTAAATGCTTTAACATCCGTTACTGAAACCGATGATTTATCGGTAGAATATAAAAACTTTCCTCTCAGCGTTTTAAAGTTTGACGTTGATAGACGAATTTTTAAAATGTTGTCTTTTTTAATCCAATGACGTTTCTACAAATATTGGTGTCCTATGCTTGTAAAACATCTATATAAAATATTACCACCCGAGGTGGGTCCGACCGGTTGTTGATTTTTTTGTTAAATCAGTTCTCAACCGATAATCTACAAGTTATTGGCTCAAACTATTAAAATTAAAATAAAAGTCTAGCAAACATGCAAAAAAAAACTACACAAGGTAAAAGGAATATCAAACAAATTCAAAAACAAATGATTGAAAAAAAATATATTCATCAGTCAATACATAATTGAAAAATTGCACTGGGTTATTGGTTACAAAATTAACAATTTTCTACAAGAAAAAAACAAGGAACCATACTGCCATCCATAGTGTGCTGTCCAAAAAGAACAATGCAAACAAATTTCGTGTTTAGAAACTACACTAAATATTTTTTTTACTATGCTTTTATGCAGATGTTTTGTGATGTTTACGCCTCATCTTAGTACTCAACAAAACAATTAATAAGTGCTATAAGTGCTGCGGTTAACATCGATTTTTGCTTAATTTATAAACAAAAATGTCGGTCAATAAGAGATGGCGCCCTAAGGTTTGTCGTTTTATTTTTCTAAAAATGGTAGTACTTTTTTATGAACACTCGTAATGTAAAGTTTTATGTAGATTGTCAACTCTTTTGTACATTTACAGCTGTTTAAAGTTCGCGTGTTACAGTATTTTTTTACAATGGAAAAAATGGAATATCGTGGAGTTATGATAAAATGCTTGTTTTTGGAGTGTGTAGCACCAAAAAAAAATTATAAATTATTGTTAAAAATGTATAATGCTCTTAAAAATCAACTGATTCAGATGAGCTGCCAAATTGAATAGTGGTTGTACAAGCCCTGAAGATCATTTAGGACGTCGAAAAATTGCATCAACACCAGAAAATACAGGATAAAGCTCTATGGATTTCATTAGGCAGTATGAACAGTGTTTTGGCTAAAGTTTTGAGTTTCAGAAAGCTGTGTGCACAATGGGTGGCGATTTTCTTAATAATAGAGCAAAAACGAAAAGAATTTTGTGCGACGTTTCATCACTATGGATGAGACTTGAGTCTACCATCATAATTCTGGTGGTGTGTTTTAAGACAAAGTGGGACCAAAAAGTATAAAATAGTGTAAAATATAAGTGAATAACGAACAGACATGTGTTGTGTGTGGCGTATTCGATCTTTTTTGGAACAGCGCTAAATTTTGGGTCGATTTAAAATACTGCGTCACGAATTAAACTAAAATAGAAAAAAATATTATGATCCGTCCTGATACTAGTCCCGGTCCTTTCAACAATCAATTTTTGTTAGAGAGAGATGGGCGAGTTCGGCACGGATGGCATGGAAGAGACGAAGATAAAAGATGTCCATACGAGATTGGGGGTTTAAATTGTGTGCGGGCTGGGCTTTACTTACTATAAGGCTATAATTCTGTGTACGACTGACGCGAGTAAACTAACCTAAAAAAGAAAAATTCAATGAATTAAAGTAATGTTTTATCTGACTTCTGGCTGTTCTCGAATAAAGAGGGAATAGCAGCCGTAGAAGTCTTCTGGATTGTTACCTCAATGATAGAATTTATAAATTAGAAGATTATTGGAACAAGTGTATTAAAAATCGAGAAGATTATATTAAATAATTTCATGTATTTTGAACAATAAAATCAGCGAGAATAGTAATAGAAAAAAATAGTTGCCGTAGCAAGTCAAACTCCAGGACTTTTCAATCAGATTTTTAAGGCATTAAGAATATTCGGAAAAGCTGATTAATAAATGTAATCTTAATTTCAAACCAATATACCGGCACCTGAGTGGACATACGTAAATCTGAGAAAGGTGGGGTCGTCTGCTATGCGGTCCATCCAGATATTTTGACCTGGGCCCCCACCCTTATCAATTTTAGAATTTCAAACTTAAATAACTTTTTGGAAAATTATGAAACTGACAACATTTTTATTTTATTTTTATCTAGACTAATACTAGAATCATACAAATTTAATAATTGGGGATCATGACAGTACAAAAGCCCTCAAACCATAAACAGAGGTAAAAATAGTTGATCGAGTGTTTCTAATTGATCAAAAACATTTTCGATTCATGTCATTTCGAACGCTGTGCAATAACCACAATTTGCTTAAAAACAGCAAGAGTTATTCGTCAGCTTTATCAAAAGTAGAATTTCGTAAAAAAATGCCCACCTTGATAAAGTTGACAAATAACTCTTACTGCTTTTAAGCAAATTGTGGTTATTGCATAGCGTTCACAAGGGCATAAATTGAAGATTTTTTTGACTAATTAGAAATACTCAATCATTTCTAGCTTTTTTTTTGATGGAATGCAAAGTTAGCTTAAAATTATTTTTTACCTCTTTTTGTGGTTTCAGGGCCCGTATTTTTCTTTACAGCTGTCATGGGCCCCAAGTATTAAATTTGTAAGATTCTAGTATTAGTCTAGATTAAAATAAAATAAAAATGTCAGTTTCATGATTTTTCAAAAAGTTGTTTCAGTTTGAAATCTAAAAATTGAAAATATTGGAAAAAAAATTAAAAACATTCTTAGGGCCCAGGTCAAAATATCTGGGTAGACCGCATAGCAGACGGCCCCACACCCTGTAGATGCATACAGATGTAATATTTACGTTTTAGTACCTTCACTTTGACAAGCTTCGGACCACTTACATGACTGAGCCATTTTACCATTAAACACAGTTAAAATTTATTTAAAAAAAGGTAATTATAACTTAAGTTAAAACGTAATAATTATAAAGACAGTAAAAGTTAAGAATGTAACATTTATTGAGCAACTAATTAAGTTTGAGCAGCACTGGAGCCCCTTCTCTAGAGACGTCAATATGTGTATGCCCATAGATACCATCAACATAAACCTTCGCAAAACGTAAAACAAAACACCTGCATAAAAATATCTTACTGCCACAATTTTTTTTAAACATTTTTATTTTTTGATATTAGTTTATTATTTTGTCCAATATAATTTGTAAACAAAAAATAAAATTGATTGTGCTTATTATATCCAATACCACTAATACTATCCAACCACTTATAGTAGTTCAGAAAAAAAGAAACTTAAGTATTAGTTCAAACATAATTACCAAAATTATTTTCTTTTGTAAACCAGCCCAGATGTGGGAGGATGTTAGTTATTAAATAAAAAGAAATAACAAAAAATACTATGTTCAATAAAAAAAGTATAAAGAAAAATACCAACCTTTATTAATGTAGGCAAAAAAATACTATAACGTATTCAAACAATATATTTATTTAATTGACAGTATTTAGTATAAGCTGATATGCACCAAAAAACATTATATAAAGCTGTGAAATATCTTTTCACAATTAATTAAGGATACTTTTTAAAAAATTCTTAATTCACTGTTAACCTATACAGGGTGTCTCAGAATATGTGGGCAATCTCTCGGAATCTAATAGAAAACCTAAAAATATTATAACAAGTTCCCACAAACTTTTTTTCTACGAACCTCCCCTACGGAAATACAGGTACATAACGGACGCCTCTGGAAATCATTTTTTTGAAATAACTTTTTAAATACTAGGCGTAAATAATTTTTTTTTAATATGATGGTTACTAGATAAGTCTTCTAAAAATAAACCCATTAAATCATATTTGGCTTATTTTGTTTGCCAGGGACGGACTAGGTTTGACACAATAATAGCAATTTTTTTAACACCCTGTATAATAAAGGCTCTACAATATCATTTTTGAATAGCTTTAACCTTAAACTAAAAAAAGGTCTTCTTGATTGACATCGATAAGATCAAGTGTTTACGAGAAATAAAATATTATGTTTGGTACTTTTTTTTACATTATACAGGGTGTTATTTTTGGGTCCATTCTCAGACGAAAACTTCATATAAACGTATGTCCTAAACGTCTTAACTTTTGGGATACAGGGTGGTAAAATTTTCAAACATAAATGATTTATTTTAGAAAATTTTTCCACCCTGTATGTCAAAAGTTAAGAAGTTTAGGACATACGTTCATATGAAGTTTTCTTCTTAAAATGGACCCAGAAATTGTCTCCTTAATATTAAGATTCCCAGGGACGTCTGTTATGTACCTGTATCTCTGCAGGGGAGGGTCGTAGAAAAAAAGTTTATGGGAACTTGTCATAATATTTTTAGGTTTTCTATTAGATTCCGAGAGATTGCCCACATATTCTGGGACACCCTGTATATATACTAACATAGTGCAACTAGATAGCTTAAACATATACATATATATTCTCAGATATATTTGAAATCAAGGTAGTTTGAAATAAGGGAGAGAATACAGAAATTTGCCAGTAATCCATAAAATATCTTTTACCAGTAAAAAAAGCATTATTAAAAGACTCCAAAATTAAGTATACGTAAGTATTACAACGCAGAACCAGGCGGATTTTGATTTTCGTTGAGATGCGATGTAATGGCGTAACGCGTTTTAATTGCGGGCCAGTCGTACTCGTTGAGCCGACACTCA
The DNA here is from genome assembly GCA_019359885.1 of Listronotus oregonensis. Lineage (NCBI taxonomy): Eukaryota > Metazoa > Arthropoda > Insecta > Coleoptera > Curculionidae > Listronotus > Listronotus oregonensis. The sequence continues at coordinate 22,041 of JAHBCN010004342.1, read as the reverse complement.
ACTTGCTGTCAGTACACATCTTGATTTTTATTATGTTTTCTTCTGCTAAACCAAGGTTATTCAATTTTCTGACAAATAATTACGCTCTTCATAGCGTAATCATTATTATTTTATCACTGACGTTTAAAAACATGTCTTTGTATTATTACCAAAAAACGTATACCAAATTTTTGCGAGGTAACTAACAAAGAGCAGCAGAATTTCATGAATTGGCGGAAAATACGGTTATTAGCCTCGCGCAGGTTCAGCCGCCATTTTCCTGGGATATGATCTGCCTCCTTTATTTGAATTGTAATCGTTTCTTATGCGTTTCTTTCGTGTTTTGTGCCTAAAAATATCAAAGGCGCCGCCAGAAAGAGATCGTGCTACCTGTTAGTTATGCTGTGCCACCAAGGAAGTTTAAAGGTGTATGGAAGCCCAATGCTATGGCCCGTTCGATCAAAAAATGTCCAGCCCAGTATGAAAATAACTGTCAGAGTTGGCCCCGCCGATTCTGCGCAATAACAAAATTCCACGAAATAATTTAATGTGTTGCCTACTTACACACTGATAAATCAGTGTGTAGTTAGGCAACATATTATACTTTTATGAAAGCCGGAGTAGGAGTGTGTGATTATATTTTGTGGTTGCAGAAGTTTTTTGGATTGATAAAAACCTTCTTATTTTAGTGATTTGTGTTTATTAAATTGTGACTATAATTTTATGTTTATTGTTTGTTACTTATAATATCGTAACAAAATGACTAGAGGTTGTATGGTTTTGTCTTGCAAATCGAAGGGTAACATAACCGGTATTTTTTACTTTAGGTAAGTATTTCTTATACTTAAATTAGGTGCTTCTTATGAGACGTAACGTTAGGTAACCGAATAATTAATAATATATCAATTATGAATAATAGAAAATGAAAATTTTATAGGAAATAGCAGTGAGAAAAGTAAGGCAATCTTAACTATCTTTTAGATGATTTCCACAATGTTTGTGTATTTCTGTGAATTATTAAAAAGAAATAAGGTTTACATTTAGGTACTTTCATTTCATTTAATAATTTAGTACATTCTTTTAAAGGATCAAAATAATTAATTACTGGGCAGACCAGGCAAATTTTAATATATACAGGTCCCTCTAAATGAATGAAAGAAAATACAATTTTATGTTAAAGTTATTTCTTTTTCCTTTTTTGTATTTGTTTAAAAAGAAATTAGATTTTTGGTTTCTTAAACTTACATTATCAACTTTTTAAGCTCGACATACTGTAGACACATAATACTGTTACAATGGATACCTAGGTACCAAAGGATACTAAACATTTTTAACCACTGTTATTCTGTCTCATGAATGTTTGTTATTAGTGAAAAGTATATGCCTAAAAAGCAGTTATAAAAATTTTCACTTTTTAATGTACAACCAGAATCTTAGGATTAGATTAAACTCATTTACACTATCTTGCCCTTCTTTTATCACAAAATTGGTGATAAGTACATGAAACTATCATACAATGTTTGAAATTTATTTTAAAAAATCGTATTTTTATTTATTTACAAACATTTTTGGTAAAAATACAAAACTCCCAAAAATATCGGCCATTTAAATAGAAGGCTGTAAAGTGGCGCCATCTATTTTTTCCATATTATATCAGATTATATAAAATCCAATATTAAACAATAATTTTAAATATTCTATGGTAGTATCGTTTAATAACCATCAATTTTGTGCAAAAAATAAAAAAAACAGTGAATGCTTGAATTTGACATTTAATGATGTCAACTTTATAGATAGTAACAAAGAATTATGGAAGTCCGGCTCTGACCTACTATTCATTGCGCAAACTCCGCGGGGCCAATCCCCCTATTCCCGCTGCCCCTGCACGCCTGGACAATTTTGTTCTACAGTATTGGGCTTCCATACACCTTTAAACTTCCTTGTGTGCCACAAGTAAATATGTTACATGGTTACCTCGCAAAAATTTGTTTTGAGTTCAAGTTCAGGGCACAACGAATACAAGGTATAATATTGCGCATCCTCAGTTGTTTTGTTGACGTAATTGAGAGAGGAAACAAGGGAAATTTATAACGGTGGTTTTCGGCAGGTTGCTTAGGTTTTTTATTCTGATTTCATTTTAAAGTCCACTTTTATGACTGTTCAGTATTTAAATTTTGTTTTTGTGGCGGTATTATAGTGTACAGTATCTCGGTACAATAAAAACAATATGTTGTACTGTCGCCGGTTGTGGTTAGTTGTGGTTAATTTTAATTTTTGTTTTTGTGGCGGTATTATAGTGTACATTATCTCGGTACAATAAAAGAATATGTTGTACTGTCGCCGGTTGTGGTGTGAAAAAATATTTTAATAATCTCACCGTTTTGTTCATCCAGTTAACAATAACATATAAACTGATAGATAAAAAAAGATGTTTTTTTAAGTTTCTTCCCCTGAATCGGGCGCACAAAATGGTATTTTGAATAAGAAAAATTGGATTATCCAGATGTTTAAGATTTTTTTTAATAATTTAGATTACGTATGACTTTTACGATTTCTTTTTATGAGTTCCTACTATTCTCAAAATTATCCTTTTAAAGTTTGACATCTAGAGTTTTATGTGCCTGATTAAGTGGAAGGCGACTATATTAATGCTGTTTAAGTATACAACATTTTACTAATGAAATTATAAAGGAAATGTGATACGCCCACGGATAAATTATTTTAATAATTTTTTCACTTTAGGAAGTTATAATCACTTTAAGCTATTTCTTTAACTCTTAAAGTAAGAAAAATTTACATTGAGCGTATATTAAAAATACAAGACACCGAAAGCTATTTTTGACGTGACATTCAGAACGCCCTGAAGATTGTAAAAATCAGAATAGAATGCTTCGACCCTACTACTAACCAGAATTAAATTATAAGATTTCCTAACATTATTGTTCTTCAATTATTCTTTTACAAGACCTAAATTGAATTATATTAATCTTTTTTGACTTAAAATTAGCATCGCAGTAAATGACAAGTGCGTGAATATGTGTTACAAATAAATGGTATGTTATATTATTAAAATAATATATCTTTTAAGTTTTTTTCTTGCCTACAAGTACTTTTTTAACGTATTGATTCTTTCCAAGCAAACCACATTTAAATATAACGAAGCAAACTCTCTCGGTGACGTCATGCGCAAACCAATTCAATTTTGAAACTCCTGTGTATTATACAGGGTATTCGATCTGTTAGTTTATACTACAAAATTTCTCAATACAATTTTTAAACAGAATTCCACGACCTTTCATTGGGATGTATCACAGTTAATGTAGGGATTTCTAAAATTTATTTATGGTCATTTTGTGTAGTACAAAGAAATACAAAGAAATTCTCGTTTTACACGTACTGTTAAAATTTTTTAGTACGTAATTAAAACGTCACGTCCATCTAACTCGATTTTGTCTTAACCGAGTTCATGCTATGAAATGACATTCTACTCTACTGTCTTATTCTAGTTTTAAATTTTTAAGATAAAAATGCTGTATATTGAAATACAACTAATCAAAAATATTTTGATTTTGTACAAAATGATTTTGTCACCCTCGATTTCTGCACACATGTTTTGTCCTACATGCTGGACAAGTTCGTTTCCCCTATAACAAACTTCCTTGATTTAAATATTCCCAAAACTGTCGATCCTATGGAAAAGATGGACTAAGGTTTTTAAACGAATTTTAAAAGATATACATTAATTTTAAATCGTCGTCCAAAAATCATTATTTAAAAAAAAAATTGAGTAAAAAAATTTAACAAGTTTATGATGGGAATGTTTAAAAAGATTAATTTAAGATCATATTGAGCCATACACAAAAATAATAATTTTATTGACCAACAGAATCCATATCCGATTCGTACCAACTCATAAACATTTTTTGGTGTCAAATCATCTTAAATCAAATTAAAATTAAATTCTCAAAAACTAGGAAAATCTTTTTTTTTATTTGGAGCACTATGGTTCGTCTGTTCCTCTCTTCTTTTCTCATCAACTAAGTACACAACGTAATCTTATGCCTCCCGTTCTAGTTGCACCACGATAGGAGGAGACTGTTCTAAAAAGAACCAATAACCCTGTCAATTAGGGTGGTCTAAACCTGCCCTATAATTGTTTCACGCAGTTTTGTTATTTAATATTATCAATCTAGATTGAAAGTGTTGTTTAAATATATGTTTGTAATTATTGACCATGTGATATACAGAAATACATACATACATAAAATTACTTATGTATTTCTTTAATTTAGGATATTTTGTACAAAGTCTTAACAAGGACTTAACAGGGCCATATTTGTGGCTTCCTTGTATTTAAAAATAAAACTAAAATAGAAGTCTTGTGTATCTTTTCCTTGGAATCTGAAAGAATACTTTTAGGTATCGCTCCCAGCTTTAAATTTTGAAAAAAACATACTCCTCTCAAACGTTATGTGTGGATTCGTTTTGGCGTAACCTACAACTTTTTTATCATCGAAAATTCTGAGAAGCGAGGCGTTTTTGATGTGGCATGAGTCAAATATGTCAATTTAATGGTGTATAAGGTAATTTAAAAAATAATCCTTACTTTTTTACTTGACTTATAAGATTTTAAAATGCAAACATCGGGAAATATATTGACCTACAAAAATATTGGCGCATTTAGAGAGACCTACGCTCTCAACATGTCAAATTCTGCGGATTTCAAAAACCCAAACGTAAAGTTTCGAGATAGATCGAGTCTTTGTACGTTTCGGTAAAAGACGCCATGCTGCGGCTTATTAATGTCATACTCTAAGAGCATTTGCTGTTCTGCTCTATTAGCCGCAGCTCCTACAGCCTTAGACTCAAATCTGCAAATTAATCGCAACCAAATATGAACAGTGTATACTAATGTTTTTTGGCTCCATCAAATGTGGTTGCGATTTGACCTTGAAATGCCCTACAGAAAAATTTAAAGGTCTGAAAGACTTGACCATGGTATCTTTATGTTTTTGGGGTCGCTGAATCCGATCCGGGGTCACTTTGACTCCATCAGATCAGGGTTAAGGGCATTTCAAGGTCAAATCGCAACCAAATTTGATGGGGTCAAATTGACCACGGATTCGTATTCAGCGACCTCAAAAACATAAGTATACACTCTTAAAACTTAGTTGCGATTAATTTTGCAGTTTTAACCTTAAAATGCCATTGACCCTGACCTGATGGAGTCAAACTGACTCCGGATTCAGATTCAAGAACATAAACATACTATGGTCAAGTGTTTCGGACCTTTGTGTTTTTTTTTTGTGGGGCTGGGTAATTTTGCTGATTTGATCTTAAAATATCTCTTTACCATAACCCGATGGAGTCAAACTATGCACAATTCGTATTCAGCAACCTCAAAAACATAAGTATAAACCAGCGTTTCTCAACCTTTTAGTATTCGCGTCCCAATTTATTATCATAATTTTTATCGCGCTCCCCATACAATAAAATGCATACAATAATAATGTATTTTGATTTTTTCGGCTCTAAACCTACACTACGACCTTGTTCTCTTCCGGACGGGTGTATCGTTTACGACACGGCGAAAATACACCTCAAAGAATGGCTGTAGCGTCCGCGTTACAGCAATGAAGAACCCTTAAAAGACAGGTGTTTTCTATAAGTTACGGTCGATTTGAACAATTTTTTTTTTTCGATTGTGTGATAATATGTCAGTAGTACAAGATCTATTTTTCTGCAAACTAATAGAACTCAAAGCAACAGCACTCGCATTATTTGCTGTCTTAAATGATTTCATGAACGAGGCAAACACAGAATGGAAAAAATGCGTCCTAATATGCACCGATGGTGCTCGTTCAATGTCCGAAATATTTCACAATTGTACAAGCACTTGTAAAAAAACTTCACAGTGCCTCTGGACAAATAATGATTCACAGAGAAACTCTCGCTTCCAAAGAAATGAGTCAAGATCTGAATATTGTGTTAACTACGGTTGTAATAGTAATAAATTTTATAAAAATGAGATCTCCCTGAAATCAAAAATCTTTTTTCCACTTTGTAAAGACATGGGTGCAGTACATTCAGAGTTACTATTTTATTGCGAGCAAGATGGTTATTAGGTGGAAAACTTTTGAAACGTGTTTAGGAATTAAACCAGGGTTGTCCAAGTACAAGTGTTCCAAGGGCCGCTTAAAAAAAAGGGGGGGTTTGGAGGACCACAATACAAAATACTTTGTAAGCAACTTTATCGGTAAATTTGCATATGTATGGTATACAAAGAAAAAACGCGTTTGTATTATTATTTTAATTTATTCAAAAAACATCAAATCACAAAAAAATTAGTGGGAAATTTGAAAATGTTGGTTTTCACTAACTAGTGCATCAATATTTACTTCAATATTTGTTGTTGATAAACAAAGCAACTGAGTAAGTGACTTATTAGAGAGGAAACATCTATATTTTGACTTAATAAATTTCATATTAGAAAAGTTGCTTTCGCAAAGATACGTGCTTCCCAGCATTGAGCCCAAAGTAAGTCCTAAGTTTCGCAATTTGGGGTATCGTTCTTCTGGCAGCAACTTGAAAAAGTCCAATCCAGTTTCAATTCTTCCTTGGTAAAAAGGGTCTGATTGCAAATCACACAATTCAAGTTGAAGGTCTGCTCTGCTTACATTCTCAAATGAAATTGTAAGGGGCTGAGTAAAAACTATCATTTAAAGGCCAGGAATTAAAGACGCGGGTCTCATGTTGGACAGCCCTGAATTAAAAGAAGAAATCGTCATTTTCTTAGAAGAGGATATCAGACCGAAAGCCAAGAATTTTCGCAATGGTTTATTTGTAATGGGATTGCGCTACTTAATCAACATATTCGAGAAATTAAATAACTTGAATCTTAAACTCCAAGGAATAAATACACATATATTGGTTACCAGTGAAAATGTTCTTTGTAAAAAAATTGAAATTGTGAAGTAGAAATTTAAAACAAAAAAACCTAACAATGGTTGCAAATGTGGATGATTGTGTTAAAACTTACAAGGCTAAAGAACAACATGTAAAGGTTGTTTTTGTAACGATTGAAAAGACACACATGGTACGTTAGTACTTAGGCATCAGCCTTCGTGGACTGTCCCAAGATAAAAAAAAACAATTGAAAATCAATTAGCCATGCTGGCAAAATATTTTGCCAGCATTTCTTGCTGATGACAAACTGATAGCAAGTTACGAGTGGATTAGGAATCCATTTCAGGAAATTTCCGAAGGCCTATCAATTGCCTAGGAAGAAACCTTCTTAGACTTTACGACAATGGGCAAAACCAAAAGACAATTTAGTAATAAATCACTCTCTGTATTTTGAACAGGAGGAGATGATGAGTTTTCTGCACTAAAACAGGGGCATTTTGCATTCTATTACCATTTTCAACATCCTACCTTTGTGAAACTGGATTTTCTGAAGTAGCTTCTTTGAAGACAAAATATAGATCCCAGCTAATTATAGAAAAAAAAACTGAGAGCGTCTATTTCTAATATTAAGCCTACCTTTGAAAAACTTTGCTCAGGAAGTTACTAATAATTAATAAATTTGTTTTTGGTCTAGTAAGTTTTGATTAACAAGGTTTTAATTTAGTAAGTTGTTTTAACTTAATAAGTTAATTATTACGTCGAAATATATTTTGTTTTGTATGAATGTGCTTTTCTTTCAGTCAGTTAATCAATTTTTTAAATTATATTTTCTCTTAAATATGCTCGCGCCTCCCCTTTAGTGTGCTCAGGCCCCCTAGGGGGGCGCGCCCAACAGGTTGAGAATCGCTGGTATAAACTGTTGCGATTAATTTTGCAGATTTAAACATAAAACGCTTTTGACCCTGACCAGATGGGGTCAAAATGACCCCGGATTTGGATTCAGCCACCTTAAGAACATAAAGATACCATGGTCTTTCGGACCTTCGTGTTTTTTTGTGGGGCCGTGTAATTTTGCTGATTTGACCTTGAAATATCTCATTACCATTACCCGATTGAGTCAAACTGACCACATATTCGTATTCAGCGCAGATTTGACCTTAAAATGCTCTTGACCCTGACCTGATGGGGTCAAACTGACCGGGATTCGGATTAAGCGACCCCAAAAAAATAAAGATACCATGGCCAAGTCTTTCAGACTTTTAACTTTGTTTTTGTAAGGCTTTGTTATTTTTATTTATGATAAAAATATTTATAGATTTAACAAAAAAAAAATTTGTACATGATTAAGCTGTTTTAATATTATCATCACAGGACAGGACACAACTTTTTTTAGATAAATATACTTTTTGTTTATAAAATGTAAAAATAATTTGATATAAAAGAAAAATCGGCAATACTTAATAAAAAGTTGGAAAATTAAAAAAAAAATCATATTTCTTTCAAATTATCCTGAAAATACTTCTAGTTACACTCAGTTTAATAGTTTTGAAGTCAGCTTTCTTTTTCTTAAGTAATGCATATACCTACCTATCATACCCCAGAAAAAAGTTGTGGAAAAAAAGTCTTGAAAAAAATAAATAAAAAATGCAATTTTTGATTTGGTTAAATTGTTTTTTTTTTACAAGATTTACAACTCTAGAGGTCATTCCGATAGAAAATTTTATTTTCTACAAAAAAGCTTCCAACATATTTTTGCTAAAAATGCATAGATTTCAAGACAATTTGGTTTTATAAAAAAAAGGTAAATTGACTCCGTTCTAAAAAAAACAAACCTGAATTTAACAGGACTTTGTAATATTTTCACATTTGGGCACCTAAGAACCATAATGAAACATAAAATTGCTCATGCAAATTTGTTCTTTATTACCCTTTATTTTTGCATATAGTCTACGTGGGAAACATAAAAATTCGGCGACGCGTTTATTAGCAGATTGTGTTACCACTTTCTCTTTTTATATGTAAAGTGAACCGTTCTAATATGGCGTTTTAAAAATCTTGAGTATGTATAGACTTAGTTTTTTTATTATGATAATTTTGAAAATTATATGTTAATATTTTTTGGTCTTTTTTCTTATTAATTATCTCTACTATGTATTTTTATTCTGTGATTTAAAAGTACCAATTTTTAAAATGTCAGGTATTTTAAAAGTGTTAGTCAACTAAGGGTTGCTTGTACAATGTAGTGTTAATCTATGGTTTAAAAGTTTAAACCAAAATGCCACCTACAAATCATGGAGTCACTCCACAAATACCCAGTGGTAAGCTGAGTTGAGTTTAAGCTACAGATTCGTGGTTTAAGATTTAAACCAGAGATTTGTCATTGTTGATAAACAATGTCAATAAATGTCAACGGCAATATCTAATTTTTTAGTATTTATGAACTATTAATTACACATTTAATATCATCATAAAATAAAAAGAAACCCAATTCGTAATTTGTTATTGAATACTTTCAAAATAATCATTTCCGGTTCGCACATGCGCTTGTTGACTTGTTCGTTTCTATAATACCTGAATTTTGAGCATAATCGATACCTGGCAAATGCTAAAGAAAAAAAATTTAAACAAAAGGAAATCTACAGAAAGAACAAATCATGTAAAAATAAAAAACCTTAAGTCAAAAAAAATTGCTGACATACTGAAAATGTGGGAATGAACTTTATAGCAATTTTTACCAAAAGACCAGTAATATTAAGCAAGAAAATTGCGTGAACAAATTATTTTTCGCTAAAATAACCAAAGACTAGCTTAATTCGGATACATAAGAATTATATTCTACTTTGCCTCTACTTAACGAAAAAAAGAAAAAAAGTGCACCTACTCTTTGGGTTTTTTGTTTTCCTCAGCCTCATTTTTCAGTTTCTTTGCACTTTTTCCTTTGTCGTCAGTTTTTTCATTTTTCTTCTCATCCAACTCACTTTCGCTAATTTTTTCTGTTTCACTTACAGTATCACTATCTTCAATTACTTCTGTTTTTATCTCTTTTGAAGTGTCCACTATCACCGGCTTTGCACCAGATTTTTTTTCGATTTTTTCAACGCCTTCTTCTTTCTCTTCTGAGGTTTCTTCTTGGATAATTTCTCCTTTAATTCCTAAAATATACACATTTCAAAATTAGATTTTAAAACGACGCTTTCTTAAAAAATTAAGAGCCGAATACTAAAAAAAGCAATTGTGATTGGACCCTTAAGTTTTTGTTGAACAACGGGTATTTCAAATTTTGCGCCAAATATTTAATCCATCCACAATTTGGCAACGTTGGTATGGTTCGGGCGACTTGGCCTTTCCTCTTTCGGTAAGTCAGAAAATCACTGTCAAAATAACCTATTTGAAAAATTCCGTTATCTTACCGATATGCTATACAGTGTGTATCAGCCAAATGGAATAAATTCAATAATAAAAAAAACGGGGGCGTGTTCGAAAAAACACTCGAACGCGTGTATCGGTATTTTTTGTTGCGCATTATTTTCAGTAAATACTTTTTATACAGGGTGTGTCATGTAATAGCGGTCAACACTAACTTTCCTAATTTAAATGCAACGCCCTGTATATTAGTCAATTCATGCACAATGTCCTATACCTATTTTTAACTGTTTTGGAAATATTAGGTGCTTTTAGATGTATTGTCTTTGCATGCTTGCCACTTTTTTGAGGGTTACTTTTTGTGCATATATCTACTAGGGGCATCCTTGGGAACAAGAGCGCGAGAGAGAAGCAAGAAACTCCATCTCTCTCTGTCTCTTAATTTGTCGGCGGAGTATACACCCCTTCCGCCAATTAATCAGCACAAGGAGCGAGAGAAATGTTATACAGCTATTCTTCTTACTCTCTTGCACGCTTGTCCGCACAGCCGAGCGACACGGTTGCCTCTAGTAGGTATATGCAAAAAAAGTAACCCTCACGGAAGTGGCAAGCATGCAAAGGCAATAGATGCAATAAATCTGAAAACGCTTAGTATTTACGAAACAGTTGAAGATAGGTATAGGACATTGTACATAAAATATGTCTAGAATTCTTTGAAAAAACCAAAAATTGAATAATATACAGGGTGTTGCATTTAAATAAAGAAAGTTGATATTGGTCACCATCTCATGACACACCCTGTATAAAGTTTTAGTTGAAAAAAATGCGCAATTAAAAATACCAATCGACATGTCTGAGCATTTTTTCGAATAAGCCCCCATTAATTTAATATTGAATTTATTCCATTTGGCTGATCCACACTGTATAATAACAAAATTAAGTTAATTTCGGTTTCTTGAAATTTTGATGCCAAAAAGCAAGGAAAAGAAAAAGTTTAGTTTTTAATCAATCCATTCGTTTTTATCTAAACATTAATATTACCCTAAGTAAAGAAGACCTAATAACCTGGTCATTTTATATCTACTACGTGCAGAATATTTTATTTTTAGTTTTTATCACACTATACATATCTTATATATATAATATCCTATATAATCGCGCAGTGACCTAATGTAACAGTAAGGAATTCATGCAAGAGGAAATAGGTACATAACTGGGGATCTTACGCAGAACGGATACAGTGAGACTGGTAAAGGAAACAATCAAAATAAGACAAAAGACTCTAACTTGAACGAGACTCCACATGACCAAATATTTATGACAATTCCATAAATTAAAGGAATTTCGGAATAGATCCGCAGAATCGCGATTAAGTAAAATATTAAAACGGCATTTAAATCCCAAACTACTCTAAGAAGTATGCTTACTAAGACGAGACCAGACAACAATGTTTTAAATAATGACTGTATCTACCAAATTCCATGTGAATGTGGTAAGGTATACATCGGAGAAACCAGAAGACCACTCGAAGTTAGAGTTAAAGAACACAAAAAACATAATAATAGTAGACAACCAAAATGTATTTAACATCGATATTCCGAATATCTGGCAGCCTTTGCTGAACCGTGAAAAGTCGGTCAAGCTTCGGTCAACAAGGGATAGTATATAGTTATCACTTGAAAACGGCTGGAGATACATCACTAACCGAAACGTTGTGTAACAATTAACAAATAAAGACAATGGAAGTCCAAGATTTTAGTGTTATCAAAACTTTGACGTCAAATTCATTCATGAAGAATTTCGTGAACTTCTTCACGAATTAGAACGGGTTCTAATTTTCCGTGAACTTTGGGGTGAATTCAGTAATGCCAACTTAACAAAATACATAAATGGGAGGTTATATTATTTGGTTTGTTTTAATTTATGACTATTGTTCTATAATTTTATTTGGATTTTGGATTGCAACTTTATCAAAAATGTGTTCTGCTGAAAAAAAGGTGAGTTTCTTTAATTTCATTTATGGATTGCAAAATTGGTATTAATAATTTGTTTCACAATGTTAAAATTATTTCTAGGTTGGCAAGGGTCAATTCTGAAAGTTAAATGGGTAAAAAACTTCGCAAAATTCTGAACAAGTATAAAATCAAAAAGCGGCCTTGAAAAAATTTACAAATTAAATGATGAATAAATTCGCGGAGAAATTGTTGGTATAATACCCGCTTTAAAAACATGACATTAATTAAAACAATTTTTAAAGTATAGTGCTTTTGGTAATTCAAATACTAAAAGTGCTTGATAGCACTTTTGGTATTTGAATTATCAAAAAGCACTTTAAGTCAAGTACTAGTTAAAAAATTTGATTACTCTAAGCCATTTTGATTTTTTTCTTATTACACCTAAACTGTAAGAAATCATTCTAAGTTGTCTTCATTTTTAACTTGCTAGGATGTTATATATTTTTAAGAAAGTTATTAAAAAACGATGCTTTTAAAGAAATAAAAATAAAAAAGCATCCACAGGTCCAGCGGGCTTTTTTTAATTAAAAAAAATTATTAGTAATAAAGCCTATATATCTTTTTTTAATAACCCTAAGTCTAAAATATTTCTGGTGCTATATTTTTTTTAAATAAAAATCGTAATTTTTTTTTTTTTGATAAAAATATAACATCTTAATATAAATCTTAAGTTCTCTTTACGGTTTTGTTAGAATACTAAAACCACTTAAACAAAAAAGGTTAAATTGTAAACATAAGATTTTTTTGTGTAAAACACTTATCTTAAAAAAAAGAAGACAATTACTTTCGTGTTGTCGTCTTTTTGGTATAAGGGTGAGACAAGTTATACTTTTTGTAAAAACCAAAAAATAGGACCCTTAGAAGAATAGTTTTTAGTGCATTGTTATTATTTGTAAATGATTATAAAATGCAATAAATTTTATTTGTATAATTCTAAAGATTTTCTAAGTAAACTAATTTTAATAATTAAATGCCCCCTATCCCAAAATTGACTTTTTTAGTTGTCATACTATTATTCTGGAGCGACGATATATAGAACAAATCTACTAAACCGTTACCACACTTTTACTAGATTTTTTTATATTAATAACTTTTGGACAACGCCACCTTTAATTAAAACGTAGAACTTAAATTGATATTATCTTGTAAAACAAACAAATATTTCAATCATTTTTAGACACACTATTGCAAAAACAACAAAAAAAAAAAATAATAAAAAGATTACCATTGTCACTAGAGCTTTTTGGTTTTCTCAGCGTTGCTTCGTCAACGTCTTCTTTAGATTCTAGAAAAATACTGTTTCAAAATATGGTGCTTTTTTAATTAAAAATGATATCTACACAAAGATTGTTTTGTTCAATTAAATCGAAACTAGCCTATCTCCATTTATGACCTAGATTTATTCTTGTACTTTAGACTTTCGAACAGTTTTGCACTAAAAATTATGGAATTAACTGTAATTTAAATTATGCGTGGTTTTTAGTTCTGCAAATGATCCGAAAGGCTTTACTGTATTAATATATCTAATAATTTTAAATTTGGCAAAAATAGTTGTAGGCTAGTTCTGATTTAAATGGACGATGTAACTATCACTTACCGTTATCAGTCGAAGCATTTGATTTTCTACGAGCTTTTTTTGGAGTTGGCTCTTCAGAAAATTCTTCTAAAAAACATATATTTTATACTTCCAAACTAATAATTACCAAACACAAAAATAAATTTACAAAATTGTATAACATATAACAAATAATAATTAAAAATATAGAGCAGATTGATTTATTTTCATTTTTTCCAAATAAATCTTCTTTAAGCGCCAGCTGATTTAAACTTATCCAACCATTATTAAACTGTTACACTTCCGTAAGTAAAATTGAAAATATCAGTAACTGTTTATCTCTTGTGATCTCTCTCTGTGATCTAAGATTTAAAATGTTCAAATATTGAATTGAGGTGTCCGTTACTTTGTAACACTAATATAGTGATAGTAAACAAAGTAAAAACTGTGTTCTCATTTACTAGTTAAAATGTTCAAGTTTAAATAGTTTAAAAAACTGTTTTTATCAAAAATAAAAAAAAATACTTCTTTTGTAATAATTATGTAATTAGAGATTATTTTAGAAAACTTTAATGTCTGTGATAAAGGTATCTTTGATAAAATAACATCAACAATAAATACCTTTTGAGTCAGCTGTCACCAAACTCTTTCTTCTGGGTCTTCCAGTAGTTTTCTTCTGTACTGGTTCCTCTGGTAAAGAGGTACCTTTTCTCTTGGGTGCTTTTTTCTCTGAAACACTGGAAATACTTGAAGTGTCAGACATCTAAAAAAAATACAAGTTACACATGTACACATTGCATCAAATGATTACTGGAAATATAGAAAATTAAAAAAAAACACAGCCAAATTATTAACTTACATAAATATCACTAACTGATTCATCACCAACTGATGCATTATCATTTCCATCGCCACCATCCGCTTTAATAGCCTCCTCAATTTGTTTTACCGCATCTTCATATCCAGCTCTCTTAAGATACTTGTGGACATAGTTAGCTTTATTTTTTGAGTAATAACAAATGTCTTCTGGTTTAATAGCACCACTGTAAAGTTGTAAAAAAAAACATAATTATCGCAAATCGCTCATAAAAACGTCCAAAAAACAGAATAGGCTATTTGCTACTATTGAAAATAAGCTTTAAATTGTGGTCATCCTATCAGATAATAGTATAAAAAAGCATATTTCTCTATAACATAAAGTAAAATATGCATATTTATTGCAAAATATACATATTAAAATTAAAATATTTTTTAAATTAATTCAGAGACTGGAACGCTTTGTGATTGGTTACAACTTTGGTGACGTCACTTGCAAGTAAATAAATGTCACAAGCTTTGTGTGTGTGTTTTCAGGTATTATTTTCGATCTTTAACTATATACATAACTGTTTCTTGACCATTTTATATAAAAAACATATATTTTAAGTAACATAATTATCCGTTTTGCACCTCAAAATGGATATAAATTTTGTGCAAGCCGATAACAGAAACCTACCTGAGGTAGACGCATTTATG
Source organism: Listronotus oregonensis (assembly GCA_019359885.1). Classification (NCBI taxonomy): domain Eukaryota; kingdom Metazoa; phylum Arthropoda; class Insecta; order Coleoptera; family Curculionidae; genus Listronotus; species Listronotus oregonensis. Next base: position 6,708 of record JAHBCN010004342.1, on the reverse strand, counting down.
ATTGTGCGTTTCTTTAAAAATAACGCTAACTACTATGCTGCAGAACTCAAAAATGGAAAAAAAGTGCTGTGTAAGTACCTTTAAAAAATTATTTATTTACGTGTTCATCATTCAGTATTTCTCAAAATCTTATTGTAGGTTATGTTTATGGAGTGTGGAGCGAATTTTATAATTTAAACTTTAACATTGAGTTTTATTGAAAATACAGCAGATTTCCTAGAAATATAAAATGTATTGTGTTTGTTAGGTACCAAAGAATAATTTAAAACGATTTTTCAAAATCAGTCAAATAGCCTATTAAAGATCACAAAAAAATATGCTTTAAGGTACTATTACCTATAAGAACTTCGAAAAAATCAATGTTTATTTTTTTATGGATTTTGATTCCTTAGACCTTCAAAAATAACTTCCTTAAATATTATACAAAAATATGAAACCGAAAACGAGATACATCAACTTTAGTGAGCGCGCGCTCTCGGCTCGCCGTAGGTGTTCTATGCAGCTGCTGCTCGCTCGGCTAACTTTAAAACGCGTTTTTTTCAAAATCACTTTTTTTTAACTGTTAATCTCCGAATAGACTCGCTTGTTTAAATAACTCTTGAAGCATTTTAAAGAAAAAAAGGTAGATTTTTGAACTTTTTTTTTTGAACTTCCGCCCTTTTTTTTATTTTCCAAATTTTGTGGCTGATTTTTGTGTAAGACGGCTTTTTTTTAAAACCATTTTGATTTTTTTTTGTTTCAAACTTGCCGCTCCAGAGATGAACTATCCGACATGATGCAGTGTTTTTTTAGGGGTCGATTTTGGCGCCATTTATAAGGTGTGCATGGTTTGGAAAATTAAAAAAAAAAGACATTTAGTAGTTGTTTAAAACAATAGAAAGAGTTTGATTACCTTAGCTGATAAATAAAGTGTAGAAAAAAAGATATTAAAAATGTCTTTTTTTTAGCTTCTAATAGGTAATAGAACCTTAAAACTAAATAAAGTGTTTATTAAGTAGGAGTATTGAGAAAAGTAGTTTTTGTTGTTTACTATTAGATAATGCGATTTTTATTTCTTTTTAACCATAATTGATTCTTTATTTAGCAATATGGATTCAAGATTTATATTTTTGAATCAATATTTTAAAAATTTTGGTTTTCTCTATGATGTAAGCAAATTAAAAAATACTCTAGACTAGTTAATACAGGTTGTCCCAGAATATGTGAGCAATCTCTCGGAATCTAATATAAAACCTAAAAATATTATCACAAGTTCCCATAAACTGTTTTCCTACGACCCTTCCCTACGGAGATACAGGTACATAAGTGAAGCCCCTGGAAATCGTTTTTTTTTAAATAGCTTTTAAAATACTAGGCCTAATTTAATATTTATTTTTAAATGAAGGTAACTAGATAAGTCTTCTTAAAGTGAACCCATTAAATCAAATTTGGCTTATTTCGCTTGCCTGGGACGGGCTAGCTCTGACACAATAATAGCAATTTTTTTAACACTGTATTATAAAGACTTAACAATACTATTTTTGGATAGCTTTAACCTTAAATTAAAAAAAGTTATTCTTGATTGACATCAATAAAATCAACTGCATTATTGGTTTACAGTTTTTATCAAAACAAATAATGGAAAAAACACTTTTAGCTGACTAGCTGAAATAAGTTTGTATATTTTATAAAACAAAATTATTATAATAAAACTTTACATTACAAATATGTAGGTAAAATTTACTTTACATTACAAATATGTAGGTAAAATGCTAGAAAGATAACCAGAACAGCAAAATCATAAAATCAAAAATACATGTACTTACGTTTCCTGTGTGCCATAAAAAAGAACATTGTACTTTTTCTTGCCAGTGTCACCCTCAATCTAAAAGGTAAAAATAAGAATAATGCTTATTACATTTATTGAAATGTTTAGTTTGTGGTTAGTCAGTCATGTCAGCGTAAAAATAAGTATGTAACATTATCTGGTCAAGCCTGAAAATTAGGGGTACCCTTACATAAATTCCCAAGAAGCTAAAAATTTACAAGAACGTTAGAGATATCATTATAATGAAATTATGAAAAGTCCCCATCGATTCCATGTGTACAAAAATTTTTATAGAAGGTAAAAGCTCATGAAAATGGGTTTTTCGGATTTTTTAGTGAAACGGATAGTTTTATGATAAAAATAGTTTAAACAAAAATTGTAGATCACGCAATTATCTACGAAAATTGTCCTTACACTTTTCCTCTAAAATTTACCATTTCTGAGAAAAAGCGATTCTAAAATTTACTAAATTTTTATTCCCTATGCTATGCAGACGTTTCCACGCCACCTGTGAGATAGTGTACTTGACGTGTTTTTTTTAACTTGGTGGTTTTCCCAGTAGGCCTACTCCACGGTCTATTTTATTAAATCCTAGTAGAATAAAGAGCCTTCTCATTCAATATCTATGATACCCATTGTGTGAAGAATATTACGTCTAATGTATTTATATTTATATCAGCATTATCTGCAACATACTGAATAAACATAGCACTTTCTGGTAAGATATAAGGTGGACGATAAAAAACTGTTGCTACCTTATACATCATAGTTTCACTATATAGGATGCCCACATACCAAAGGACGAAAAAAACTGCGAGACCCAATTGTAGCTTGGATTTAAAAGACCGAGAACGAATAGCAGTCATAATGCTATGACTAATGTTTGTTCATACTAATTTTGAATGTTCTAAATTAAACCATTTATTTTTCAAAAATTATTTGTTTCTAAAAATAAGTCAGTGACTCTGGAATATTGCTATTTATATCTTCAAACATATGACCTGGTGGGGGGTAATGAGAATTATCAATGACTAACAGACTAAACTAACCACAACTAACCAAAACTAACCACAACAATCCCCATCTTTGCATTTGTTTCACTATCTCCTCATTAGATTTTGTGAATAGGATGAAAATATCTTCCACTAAATTTATTTCCATGATAAATTGAAAAGACCAATCACTGACCAAAAAAAACAGAATAGAAAAAAAATGTGACAAAAAATGCTTTTCTGCGAACCGAACATATTTAAACCACAGATAAACTCAGTTTTCAGTGTCGAAAATGCATTATATTTAAAATGCAAAGTGGAATGATACCAATACACACTCAATCAGTGCTATGCATCGGGAAATAGTTAAAACTTAAAATACGAATATTGACAACAAAAACCTAATATTCCGCAGTTTTTTTCTGTGTATCAACTTAATTTAGGCTTCTCTTATTATTTAAACAAATTTCTTCACATAATTCCGATTGCGCTTTTGTTAAACGACACCCAGCCTTGAATTATTCAATCGAAGCCAAGTTCTTAAGAATTGAGAATACGATTACGATTACAAAGTTCTATAAATCAGGCCCCAATTTTAGTATTTAGGGTACACAAGAGTCTTTTATAAAAGATAAACTAAATACTTACTCTTGCAGGCCATGGAGGATATCCCTTTACTTTCGCAAATACTTTATCACCTGGCTTATAAGTAACTTTTACCATTTTTGTGATAACACTAGTACAAAATCAAAAGCAACAGTGTCTAACCTCACTTTTTATCAATATTACCAGTGAACTTTTCAGACAAATTTACTGGTGGAGATAAAATAAAAATTAAACAATTTATTTTTTGTATTAAACTCGGTTTACTATTCTAGATTTTCCGAAATCTATTTCATGAAAGAAATGCAACAGAAAATTAAAAACTAGTAAAAAGACGCGCCTCAACTTCCATAAAATATTTTTGACAGAAATCAAATAAATGACAGCGCAATGTCAGCGACAGATGCAGGATAGTGATGGAACCTTCCGAATGATCTTCCGAACGATATTCGAATATAGAAATGTTTCGAATTAGATTAGATCTTTTTAACTAGACTCCAGAGTCTTGACACTGGCCACTTCATATATCTCGCCGGTTTTGGTTTATCCTCACCAAGCCTAGTAAACCTAATGCTACATAGTGCTTCACAGTGAGTGGCACCACACATGTACGGCTGTTTCTTCAGCCTCCTGGCAGACCCTACACAGGCTATCCTCCACCAGGCTTATTCTTTCCAAGTGCTTGTTGAGTTTACAATGTCCTATTAGTTGACCTACCGTTATCCTTTCGACCTTACGACTGTGGCTAGTAAGGTCGAAGTGGCTGTAGGTCCGAAGTAAACTTGGCCGAGCAGGTCTTAATGAACTGCTTTGCTTGTCGTTGTCCTGGTGTTTGTACCCACCAGCTTTGAAACTCTCTGCCTACCCAACTCTTAATAGATGCTTTAAAAAGGCCTGCCGAGATTCCACATAATGGCTCCGGGCCTATCATTTCCATGGCTCATCCTCTTTTGGCTAGATCGTCGGCCTCTTTGTTACCTGGGTGGCCTGATATCCAGGCTCCCGTAAGTTTGTGTGCCAAGCCAATTTTTTCCAGGGCCTGTATACAGTCCCCCACTAGTTTGGAATTAACTTTTGAAGAACTGACGGCCTTCAGGGCCGCTTGGCTGTATGAGTAAATGACGATGTCTTTTCCTTTAATCCCTTTTTTTTTAATCCACAAGGCGCAATGCATTATTGCTGCTATTTCCGCCTGAAAAACCGTGACGGCTGACCAAGACTAAAGGTTATTCTTTCTTTAGGCTTGTCTCCTTAGATGTCAGCTCCTACTCCCTTGTTGGTCTTGGAGCCATCTGTATACTAGATATGATCGGCTTTGATTGGAGGGCCTTCTTTCCAGTTCTCCCTATCTGGTATGACAATCCGAAAGTTTCTGTTGAAGATGAAACGAGGGGTTCACCTGTCCCAAACATCTCAAACAATGAGCTGACCTCTTGGTCCTCCTCTATTTCCCATCTAGAGATCCTTTGGTGTCCTATAATTGGAGTACCGCCTTTACTTCTTCCTGTATGTAAATGTGGAGTGGCGGCAGGTTTAGCAGCACTTCCAGGGCTGCGGTTGGGGTTGTTCTTATAACTCCCGTAATACATACGCATGCTAGCCTTTGAATAAGAACAAAACAAATTAAAAACGTACACGAATACGTATGCGAACTCAACATCAACCCAACAACTAAAATATTCGAACAACAACTGATTTATCCGGAATAATTCGTTATTTCGAAAGCAAACGCATCGACTTCGGGGTAAGTCGACGGCGGCGGTCAACGCAATATATCAAATATTGACTGGCGTTGATCAGTCAATGTTTCATAATTATGTCGAATGATATTCCGAATACGAATATTCGAATATTAAAATTATCTGAATATGCCCAATATCAATTATTTTTAATTCGAATTATCCCATCACTAGTAACGATACCCAAATAACGACTCATCTCTATTGTAGAGTCAGCTGATATACACATTTTTAATAATTTGTTCTTTGTTTACCTTAAAAAGTTTATACATTTTAGATTTTAGTGACATGAATAATTTTATGATCTTTTCTCTTTTCTTTTTGAAAAGTCTTGCCATTGTCGCGACGAGTCATCGAGTCTATGGAATCAGGGTATTTTTCGTAATTTAAATTAAATCTCAATAATCGAATGATAGCGATTATTTCAATAATCCAATTATCAATTATTTTTAATTCGAATTATCCCATCACTAGTAACTATACCCAAATAACGACTCATCTCTATTGTAGAGTCAGCTGATATACACATTTTTAATTATTTGTTCTTTGTTTACCTTAAAAAGTTTATACATTTTAGATTTTAGTGACATGAATGATTTTATGATCTTTTCTCTTTTCTTTTTGAAAAGTCTTGCCATTGTCGCGACGAGTCATCGAGTCTATGGAATCAGAGTATTTTTCGTAATTGATATTAAATCTCAATAATCGAATGATAGCGATTATTTCAATAATCCAATTATCAATTATTTTTAATTCGAATTATCCCATCACTAGTAACGATACCCAAATAACGACTCATCTCTATTGTAGAGTAGTCAGCTGATACACATTTTTAATTTGTTCTTGATTTGTTCTTTGTTTACCATAAAAGTTTATTTGATTTATATTACACAATATTGTTTGTTTATTTGTTCCTTATTTTAAAATCTTAGCTTCAATTATTAAAGCATTTCTTTACTTGCATTTATTTTTTTATTATTTAATTTGTCATTGTTAAAGACAACAATGGTTATATAACAGTATTAAACAGCACAATACATTCAAGGTGATTCAATAACATTATTTGATTTGCTTCGTTTTTAAGATAAGCACGTAATAATGATAAGAATTGCAGTTCAATTCGGCTAATGTAATATGGTTCATTAAATGTGATTTGTTTTGTTTGCATCTTTGCAAAACCATAGGTTAAAACCAATGTTATGATTTGTGAAATTCTTCAATAATTTAGTTCCATTCGCCATGACTTCCATACATTTTTCTGCAGGTAAAAACAGAATTAATACGTAGATTGTAAGGTTCTAATAGATAGAATTAAGAATTTTAGTGTATGATTGTATTATAGAATGTACTTGTAGGGTGAAGGGTTCTTTTTCTAATTATAAATCAATCTCAGTGGTAAGTAATTACTGAATTTGTAATTTGTTATATAGGCAATAGTAGGCCGTTTTTAATACAATTTTTGGCTTGGTGAAATACCCACATTGAATGGTATTGTGTGAGTCACCCTGTATAAACAGGGTAATTTTTTACTTACGGCCCACGACCCATTTTATTGAAATATTGTATA
>JAHBCN010004341.1:0-64673 GCA_019359885.1 Listronotus oregonensis | reverse complement strand
GACGCCCCTGAAAATCTTTTTTTTTTAATAATTTTTTTAAAATACTAGGCATAATTGAATATTTTTAAAAAAGGTTACTTCTTGCCTTCTAAAAATGAACCCATTAAATCATATTTGGCTTATTTAATTTGCCAGGGCCCCGGCAGAAATGACACAATAAAAGCATTTTTAACATCTGTATTTAGGCTAATAATATTTTTTGGATATTTTTAACTTTAAACAAAAAAAAAGGGGTATTCAAAAATTGACCACCCAAAAAATAAACTTTTTAAAGAAAAAAAAATATGATTTTTGGGTAAATTTTTTTAATTATACATGGTGTTTTCTAATTGAATGTCAATATTTAAGGATCCCATTTTTGGGGTCCATTTTAAGAAAAAACTTCATATGAACGTATTTCCCAAAACGTTTAATTTTTTAAGATACAGGGTGGTATATTTTCAAAAATAAATTTTTTATTATTAATATCTGTAATACCACTTTGGATTTTTTAAATAAAATTTTTGGGCATATGTACTTTTATCAAAAGTTTTTCCTGGTGTCCCAATTTTTTTAAATTTCCATCAGTGGCGTTCGTACGGAATTTAACCTGCCTTTTTGGCAAAACATTGATGGTACCCCCACTGATTTCTCTTAATTTTTTTTTTTTGAAATACCCAATCATTTTTTAGCATAGTTGATAAAGATTTTTTTCTGATCCGGTTTTTGAAAAAAAATTAACATATGATAAAAAAAACATAAAAAAAAAGACGGCTTGGATTTTTAACCCCATTTGGAAAAATATTCATTTTCTGAATTTGAAGAATCATTCCTTAATTCAAAAATTCTCTAAAAACATTTTCTTTTGGCATAGATATGTAGACGCATTTTTTTTGGCATTCAAGGAACAGAAAATAAACCCCAGACAGACTCGATTAAAAAACTCTTACCCCCAAAAAATTTAAAATTCCCACCCTTAAAAGAAATTAACAATTAAATAAACTTTCTAGCCCCAAAAAATATCAAAAAACGCTGATAATAAACTAGAATTTGGCTATATAGAAAACCCCACTTTCCAAATATCACAATACCACATGACTCTTGACACCCCCCAAAAAACCCCCAAACCTTAAGCGTACAGATCAATGATCATCGAGCTTTCTCCCTACCACTGTCAAAAATAATCTAATTAAAAAGTAGACACCATAAAATCTATCGGCATAAAAACGGTTAAAAAATTATGAAATAGACCCCCTTTTAGCAAAAAAGAAAAACAATAGCCAATACACTAATTTATCCCAAAAATAAAAAAAAAAAAAAAATAAAATTCCACTCTCTAACATATCTAGGTTTCCCATCTCCCCAAAAAAAATCGAATATTCTATCCCCAGAAAAAATGTCTCAATAGCTTTTAAATTTAAATAAACTAACCGTCTATCCCAAACTATTGTTTTTAAAGTTAAAAATAAAACCCAAAAAAGAAATCAGGGTTTAATTAAAAATGTAATGGGTGCAATGGCTGCTATGTGGGGGAACCCGGGGGCCCTTGAAACTAGATATAAAAAAGGGCAAAAAAAGCTTGTTTTTAAAAAAAAAAAGAACCCCAAATTTTCCAAAAAATTTTTTTAAATTTAACCTTAATTTTCCCGATATAAAAATTTTGAAATATTACATCGGGAAAAAAAAAACCAAAAAAATTTGATTTATTGAAAAATTAAAAATTTATAAACATAAAAAAGACAACACTGTAAATTTTTTAATACTCAATTAGACCTGGAAATTCCACTCTTTTCAAAGTACTAAAAAAAAGGTTTATACACACAAAATACCATTGTTCTGCAAATTAAAAAAAAATTTTTCCCTAACGTAACCTACCCGTACCCCCTGGAATTTTTACCCATCAATGTATTTATTTATTAAAATTTTGGTTATTTTTTATCCCAATCTTGTAAGCGTCTTAAAAAGATGTTTTTAACTAAGAAAGGGCCCCGTAACCCATATATTTTAATACACGTGACATTTAACAAAGTTCAAGTTCTTTTTTTTAAATAGTTATGGGTAAAAAATATCACCATGCAGAAAATATCTAATTTAATTTTTCTAGGTGAAAACCGTGCGTCGGACAAAAAAATTATGACCGACTTAAAATCCCCGTTTTTATTCCGACGTAGGGTTTTCCCCTAAGAAAAAAAAAACTAGATATTTCTCTGGTAATTTTTTACCGATATTATTATGATCATGCGAAAACGGTTTTATTTTTAAGCGAAAACCGTGCACCCGGTTAAAAAAAAATCAAGTAATCAACTTTGCTTATAAATGATTATGGTTAAAAAATTTTTTTTTTTAAAAGTCAGTGGCTTAAAATTTTTTGTCTGCCAAAATAGGAAGGGTCAAATTTTTAAAAACCCCCCGGTAAAAATTTAAAGAAATATGGTACACAAAAAAATGCCTGTTGATGCATGATATATGTATGCCAAATTTTTTTAAAAATACCTAAAGTGGTATTACAGATATTAATAAAAAATTTAAATTTTTTTTTGAAAACCCCTGTATGTAAAAAGTTAAGATGTTTAGGACATACGTTCATATAAAATTTTTTTTTTAAAATGAAAAAAATTCCCTTTTTTGAGTATTGACATTCAATTAAAACCCCCCCCCTGTATAATGTAAAAAACTTTCCAACCATAATGTTTTATTTCCTGTATAAAGTTGATTTTATGGTTTAACCCAAGAATATCTTTTTTATTTTAAAGGGTTTAAAAGCTATATAAAATGCCCCTGAGCTGAGCCCTTATCTTACGGGGTTTTAAAAAAAATGTTTTATTATTTTCAGAGGTAGCCCGTCCCTGGCAAGTAAATATCTTTAATTGGTTTTTTTTTTAAAGAGGGCTTATCTAAAAACCCTTTTTTAAAAAACATTTTTACGCCTAGTACTTTAAAATTTAAAAAAACCCAGTAAAGTCCTTATAAGCCGGTATCTTGGGAGGGAGGTCGTAGGAAAAAAAAGTTTTAGGAACTTGTCATATTATTTTAGGTTTTCCCTGAACCCAAGAGATGCCCCAATATTCTGGGACACCCTGTATATGAAAAAAAAATAAAAATAAATATATTTTAAAATATTGCTTATCCCTTAAAACTCATATTTTCTGTTTTGAGATGTTCTGTTAGAAAAGTCTTATTCTTTTTTTGTTTGCTTCAAGGATTAATTTAATAAAATTTAACCAGGTGATGGTGTTTAATGATTCTCCAGCTCTAAAAAAAGGCGGACATTGGTGTTGCTAGGGGATAGCAGGATCAATGTACCCAAACAAGCCGCTGACATGATTCTTTTGGACAACAATTTTGCTTCCATAGTTACTGGTTAGAAAAAGGCCCCTTATTTTTCCCAACAAAGAAGTCCATTGCATATACCTTAACATCAAATTTCCCTAAATTTCACCTTTCCTTGCCTTCATCCTTTGGCCATCCCTCTACCTTTGGAACGAACCATCCTTTGCATTGATCTTTGGGAAATGACATGGTGAGTAACCCCCATTTTTTAAAACGTTTCTATGTTTTTTTTTTCAAATTTGCAAAAACTGGTTAAAAAGGGGGTTCGTTATTAAACTCGTTTTAAAACTTGGTAAGAGTTCTTTTTTTGGATTAGGAAAATCCCAAAAATTAATTTAATTGATTTTACAAAAAAAAACAAATACTTTTCAAAAGTAAATTGGCAAAGACATAAGAAACCATTCCTAATACCGTTGTAGAATGGGTAAATAAGCTGCTGTCCGAGCTTTCGGAAAACTTATTTTAAAGCTGCCATATGGAAAAAAAATTTGTTTTCACTTATTTTAAAGTTTAAAAATTACACTAACGTGTTAATCAAAAATGACTCGTTAAAAACAAATTTCACATCACTTAAAAAAATTAAAAATATCATTACTCCTCCTTAACAAAAAACCCTCCCTTTATAAAGTAGGTGTTTTTGATGGAAAAACTGTATTATGAATGGAAGGAACTGTACAAGTAAAATTTGGTGTTACGTAAATATCTGTCGCCTCTACATTTTAAAAATTTTTTGTTAAATGTGTGTAGGTGTGTCAATGTGTGTTTGTAGGTTGTGTATATCCCTCAACTTACCCAAGGGTTTAAAAAGTTCTCACTGTGTTTAATAATTGTATCCCGTTTATAAAATGTACAGTAAAAAAAAAAATAATAAAAGGGGTACCTTTTCTTGATACTAGGAAAAAAAAAAGACATAACAACAATAATTATTCATTTTTTTCTTATACCCAAAGCCTTACGGGGCTAAGGTAAATCTTTTAAAATTTTACTTTATCATAAATAAGACCCAAAAAAAATTTTAATGACTTTAAAAAAAACTATACAAAGGGGTTTACATATATATCTTTGTTTTCCAGCTAACCCAAAAAAAAATGCTAAAAAACATATTTTATAAGCCTTTATCAACAACATTAAACATGAAAATCGTTAAAATGAAAGATATATCCACTAAAATGGCAAATTTATTTAAGGGTGGTTGTTCAACTAAAAATTTCATTTAAACGGGATAAAAAGATAAGATCCCTTTTTTAAAATGAAAGATAAGAATAAAAAAAAATTTAAACACTTAAAGTGGGTTTTTGGTATTCTTTCTCCCAGTGTGAAGGTGTTTTTGGATCTAACCTTAAAATTTCTTAACAGTAGGATTATACAACATAAAAGGGATTGCGGGCTTGGAAAAACAACTGTGCAAGTCCCTACACAACAACCAATTAGGACATAATTTTGATTTTAATGAGACCCTTTTAATCTGTAACAAATTCCCGCTACAGTAAGATATTGTTTTTAAAAAAAATCAAATCAAGATATATTTGCTTCCTTATTCCATTAATAAACGAGCAGACATGAAAAAATTTAAAATAATTTTTCCCCAAACTTTTAAATTTGAACTGAACTAATCCCCAATGGGGCAATCAACGCAATTAATTATTTTTAAAATAATAAATCTTTTACAGGGACGAATCTTTTTTATTCTTTTCTTCCTTTTTTTTAAAATTTCTAATTTTTTTTATTATTTTTTTAAATTTTTTTTTTGAGCCTGATAGTCTTTGTTTTATTGCATTTATGTTTTTCCACCTGTTTGTTTTATTGAATATTGAAAATTTTTTAGACGTAGCAGATTTTGTTCCCAACGTGGACACATTCTCAAGCTTTCAAAATCATTCACTTACATTTTTTTCTTCAATCATACCCTTAGGTGAAGCTAAGGGATATACACATGCCTATAAACACATACACACACACACCCCCCCCACACACTCACACAAATACATGAAACATGTACCTTAGGTGAAGATAAGGTTACGTAACATAAAAATTTCCCTTTACAGTTTTTTTCCATTCATAATAATATATTTAAATACTTTGCAGCGAGATAACTCATCTAGTTAAAAACCAGCTTGAAAAAAAACATGACCTTAGGTGTAGGTATGAGCAAAACCAAAAAAAGTTCCTTTAAAAAAAATAAACAATATAATTTTTTTTACATTTCGGCAGTTTGACCATCTACAACACTATGCAAAAGGGGGGTAAAGTGTTTTTTTTAAAAATTTTAAAAATGTTTTGGGTAATGAGATTTTAAATTTTTGTTTTTATTTTAAATGCTTATTCGTTGTGACTTGGTCATATAAATAAATATTTTTGCCTTTTGACAAAAATTTATTTTAATCGTATTAGTAATGTTTATTTTTTTTACATTAATTATTAAATGTCCCCAGCATATTTTTTTAAAAAATAAAAATAATCTATTATTTTTAATATTTTGGGTTTAATATTCAAAATGTTTATAAAAAAGATGCCATGACATGTAGATACCGTTAATTAAAATTTTATTCTTGAGGGAAAAACGGGGTTTTGTCTTAATAAATTGGCCCCCCAAGTTTTAAAGCCCTCGCAATACTACAGTTTTTTAGCTGTGATATTTAGGTCCCAAGTTTATTTCAAAGCCAAAGAACTTCCTTTAACCAATCAAATTTTTTTGTTTTTTTAAATTGTTTGTGTTGATGCTATAAAATTCCGGATATTTTTAAAAACAACCATAACTGTCTAAAAACGTATCCAAAGGGTGGCAATATTTTTTTAAAAATTTTTTTTTGTACTTATTTCCTTCCCAACCATATTTTTTTCATTTTTTATAGTGTTACTTAAAAAGTCTCTTGTCTGAAAATTTCGTATTTTTTTATTTTTTTTATCCTACTACTATCTATACTTTTTTTGTCAGGAAAAATAGAAATCTATTTTTTTAAACTTATTGTTAGATGGCAAACTTTCCAGTAAATTTTTAAATTTCAAAAATTTAAAAAATTTTTACATTTTAAATTTTAAAAAAATTTCTAAAAAAAAAATTTAGATGAAAATGTCAATAACTGCAGTTCCCATATATAATTTAAAAATTTAAATTTTAATTAAATAAAAGGAAATAAGAAATTAAATTATATATCCATCTTGGGCATATTATAGAGAAAATAAAACGAGGCATCAGATTTTCATATAAAACTTTAAAGTTTCAATTACTTACAATGAATTTTGGGAAAGGGTTTGGGGCCATTTCCCAAAACCCACGAAACATCAGAATCAGACATAATGAAACAGCGTCCCCGAAACCCTTACACAGATAAATTAGTAAACAAAAGTTTACCAAAAAAGTAAAAAATTAAAGAAACCATCTATTTATTCGCATGTAAATTTGAAAACAAATGTTTCGCATAATTGCACTTTCCTAGGCTCGGTTTTTTTTAAACGTTTTTTTTTTAAAAATTATTGAAAGAGAAAATTTTTTTCCAAAATATTAGTATTTTTTAAAATTTTGTATTTCAAAACAGTCAGCCCGGGGTACGTTAAACTAAATTTTGCTCTTTTCTATCCGAAATATTTTTTTCCCCTATTTTTCCCTTTTTTTATTGGCTTTACAACTTTTTTCTTTAGCAAAGGTAGATACGCCAAAAATTTAAAATCAAATTTAAAACAAATGTTTAACATTTAAAAGCTAGTTTCTTTAAAATTCTTGTTAGTATAATGAACAATTTTTTTTAAAAAACTTGGTACAGTTAGGGTTTTTAGAATAAAAATTTGGGCGTAAAAAAAATACAGTTGCAAAAAAGGGGTTTAAAACCTCGTTGCTAGACGTTAGGCCCTTTCCCCTAAGTACACTGAAGTACAGATCATTAAGACTATACATTACGAGTCTCAAACTTGAATAAATTCAATTAATTAAAAAAAAATTTTTTTTTTGGAAAAAAAATGCTCGGACCCTTAATTTTTTTTCGCGCTCTTATAAAAAAAATATTTTTTAGAGTATGTTTTAAAACGCATATCAGGGTTTTCATAAGGGAAATTTTTTCCCCTTTTAAAAAAAGTTACCCTTTTTTTTTTAATATTTTATTCACAATATAAGTGGTTTTTGCATTACGTGTCAAAGTGTTGTTCATACAGTAATTGACAATATATTAATTTTAAAAAACTCATTTTGGATTTTGAATAACTTTTTGGTTTTAATTTAGCCCCCATTTATGTCTTTCTGCCATAAAAAAAGTTCCCAAGGGGAAATTAAATTTTAAAAAACGATTTTGGGCCCCTTCCCAAGGTCCCCTTTTTTGATTCATCCCCTAAAAAACTCGTCAAAAAATTTTAAATAAAAATCTTTTAAAACTGGAATCAGGAAACAAAACAAGAAATCTAAACTTGGTTTTTCTTTTAAAAAATTTTAAAAAATCTTACTCCCTTCAGTTTTTTTCAAATATTGGTCCTTTAAATCGATCACGAACAATTTCTGCCCAAAAATTCCAAAAATTTTTTGGGGTCCTTTTTGACTCAATCGATTCCTGTAGAATGATTAGCTTAAAGGGTAAATTTTGAAAATTGGGAAATTTTCCCTTTCCCTGGTATGCCCAATAAGGGTTTTTTTTAACAATAATAATTTCACAGTATCTTGGGAAAAATGGTTGGTAAATCAGGGGTATGTCTTTTTAAATAAACGAATACCTTCTGGTTTTTCTACGATTTTTTTTATCGAAAATACCGTTTTTTAAAGGAAATTATTGAACCAGCATGTATTGAAGAAACGTTGAAAATTTAATAAAATATGGTTTTTTTTTTAAAAAAAAATTTTGGGTATATATCATTTTGGAAACCACCCGAAAAACTTTTTGGTCAGGGTTTTATAACTATCCCCTTCAAAAAAAGTCTCAAAAAAAATTAAGAAATTTTTTAAAAAAAAACAATAAGGTCATATCTCATCTGTATCTGCAATGGGTTTAAAAATTATACCCCATGCCCCAAAGTCTTTTTTGGCCAAAAAATAAAAAAAAAATGTTTCTTGTGCAAGTTAATAAAGAAAATTAATAACCTGACTTATTTAAAAATTTTGTTTAGAAAAAAAAAAGGTAGGGTAAAATTTTTACCAACATAAGATTTCTTATAACCCCCGGTATAAAAATTTCTTAGGAAAATTTATTATTTCTTATTATTCAGCATAGTGTTTACTAAAAATTAAAAAAAATGTATATTAAGAAATTTTGGGTTTTGGAATTTAAAAATTAAAATGCTAATTTTAACCCCAAAAATTAATTGGTCTTTAACCATATAAACTTTAAATTTTTTTGCTTAGGTTTTTTTTTTTTGTTTTATATTTTGATGCTCTCCCCGCCCTCTTTCCTTAGACTTGACGACTGAATCGACTGAATAAGGACTGTTTACTTTGATATTTATTTATTTTTCATTTCTTTTTTTTTATTTTCTTTATTATTTCCCTTTCTATTTCTCTTGCATACGGGGAAACCAGTGATATAATGAAAGACCGAAGCCCCACAAAACGATAAACTTTTTTAATTCTGGGTTGATTTTTTTATATTTTAATTTGGTTTTTTTTTTGGGTTTAAAATTTTTTCCCCCTTTTCACTAATATCACAGTGTGGTGTGGGCTGGTACTAAAAAAAAGTTTTTAATTAAAAATTTGCGGTTTGAACTACATATATTAAAATTGTTTGCCCCCGAGATCACTGGTTGGATGATGCTCTTTTTGGGTTTGATTAAATTTAATTTTTTGGTGGTTTAAATGCAATATCTTTCAATTTTTTTTTTAACTTTATTTAAATAATCAATGTATAAAATAACCTTTTCTAAAATTTAAAAATAATATCACCTCTGCTGAAAAATTTTATCCTTAGGGAAAATTGTTATTATGATTTTGGGTTTTTTTTAAAATATTTTAAAATTATTATATACAGTGTGTTTTTAAAAATCCGCATCAAACGGATTTTTTTAAAATTTTAAACTTAGCATAACTTTCCCGCTTCCAAAAATTTGACAAAAAATCATTAAACTCCCAAAATAACCCTGTTATCTGTCAAAAAAGACATTTTATCAAAAATGTGTCAAAAATTGCAACATTTGGAGAAAAAAAAAAAAAACTTGCAAAAAAAGTTGTTTCTAATGAAATTTTATGCCCCATGTAAAAGCCCAAACCCAAAAAAAAACTTTTAAGATCTGCTTTATCAAATATACTAATATGTTTTTTAAAGTAAATTACCTATTTCCTAATAGAAATTTTTATAAAAATTTTGCCTTTTTCTTTTTTTTTAAAATAATAAAATAAGGACTAAAAAAATTTTTTAACATATGTGATGCAAAGTTGAAATAAATTTATTACTTTTTTTAAAGAAATTTCAAATTTTTTAATAAAAAAATACAAAGCCCCAATTTTATTTTGGTTTCTAACTGCTGAAAAAACCTAAAATATCGAATGCATAACAGTACGGGTTTATGTCATACATGAAAACCAATCAATACCAAATTTTAACTTTAAGATCTTTTTTTTTAAAATGCATTTTTTGGTTAATAATTTACCCAATTAAATTTATACATTTATTCATTAAAATACATCTTCTGGGTTTCAAACAGAAAATACTAAAAAAAAAAACCCCTTTCGTCCTTTTAAAAAAATAAATTTAAAAGTTTGTTTTTTTATCAAAAAATTTAAAGTTTTTAAAACAATTATAAAAGTTTTTTATAATACGACCAAAATTATCGTCAAAAAAAAATAAAAAATTTCCCAAAAAATGTTCCCAATAAATTTTTTGCTTTAAAATTTCCCCTAAAAATATTTTTTTTTTTAATTTTCTTAACTCTTAAAATTATAATTAGAAAAACCCAAAATTAAACCCCCAATTTGGGACCACTATTTTGCTAAATTGAAAGCTTTGAATTTTAAAAAGAATATTGTTTTTAAAACCCAAACCCAAACTCATTTATTCAAGTCGATATTAAAAAAAATTTTTTTCGTGCCCGGCGTTATTGACAGTAAAAACCCTTTTTTAAATTTTCGGTTTATTTATTATAAACATGAACCGATCTTATTACCTTTTTTTTAGAACTAATTAATTTTGGCACTTAACCCGGAATGTGGGAAATTAAAAAAATATCGTACAATTAAAAGCTACTAATTTTTTTTAAGATTGTTAATAAAAACCCATTTATTCGTTTAAATCAAATTTTGCAGAAATCTTGATTTATTTCACAGTAACCTAATTGAAACGGTGTGTTCTGATGCCTCCCCTTGCCCCAAATTTCTGTTTTTAATAGGGTTTAAAAATTTTTTTTAAAAGTGTCTTTTAATATTTTTTTTAAAGGAATAGTAATATTTTAAAAAATAAAAAAAAACCCAACAAAAACCCAAACACTTACACCCCTTTCCCTTTTTTCCCTTATCACCAGACCCGTAGCTGCCTTGTTAACATTTCCCCTTTTTAAAGGCCTTAGTCTTAGAGATAATTTATTTCTTTTACTAGATGTGCCTTTTCTTCTTTGTTTTTTTGTTGCTTTTAAAACAAAATCAAAAAACCCAAAGTTTTTTAAGTCTTTGTAAATTTGATGACACTTAATTTTTTATTGGGAAAAGGTCCTTTTAAAAAGGGGTTTTTGTTCTGATAAATATAACGTCTTCGTAATATTTAACCCTACTTACAAATAGAGCATACAAGAAATTAACATATTAGTCGTTACATTTTACTTCAAAATTTTAAAGTTTTTTTAAAAAATTTTTTAAAAATTTTATTCAATTAAGCCCAAAATAACCTAATTCTGACTTTTTTTGTAGGGTTTCCCAAAAAAACCTTTCGTGTCCCCTTTACATCCAAACCAAAAAAAAGATAAAGGGTTGGTCTCTTGTTAAAAGCCCCTTCAAAAATTAAAATTTAAAAAACCAAAAATAAATAAAAAATTGTATTGGGAAAATTTTATCAAGAACCCCGTAGTTCAAGTTTGTTTTAAAAAAAAATTTAAAAAAGTTGGGCCAAAAGTTAGTTTTTTTTGGGGTACTTTTAAAAAGTTTTGTTTTTCCGGGGGTTTTTAAAAATTTTCAAAAAAAATTTTTTGTTCTTTTTAAAAAACCCCTTTTATGGAAAAACCCGATTGGGGCGTATCAAAAAGGGGTGCGGGGATTAAAAAATTCACTCCCCTTTTTTTGGTTCGTTTTTTTTTATTTTATTTTGTTTTAACGGGGTTTTTAATCGAGCCCAGGTCCCCGCCATATCTTTTGGCATATGAGGGGGGCAGAGTCTGATTTTAGAAGAAGGCCTAGAAATCCCTTTTAGTGATAAACTCTCAACAAAAGGGAAAAAATATTATGGGCCCCCTCTTTTCCTCCTTTACAATTTGGGGAATTTTACCTTTTTTTGAAAAAAAAAACATGATAATTTGATCCCTTTTTTAAATTTAAAAACCCAATAAAAAACATTAATAATAAAAATTTAATAGTAAATTTTTATTCCATTTATATATATATATATATATATATATATATATATATATATATATATATATATATATATATATATATATATATATATATATACACTCATGGACATAAATTCCCCCAAAAATTTTTGAAATTTTGCCTTTAAAGCAAAAGCTAATTGTCCCAAAAAAATTTTTATTTTCTTGAAAACATTAAAAAGAATTGAATAAAATTAAAGTTTTTTAAAAAAGGGCCCTTTTTTCAGTTGTGTATCATTCATTACAACATTTTTGTATTCCTGTTTAATCCCAATTTCAAAATTTTAAAACATAGAAAGCATTGTAAAATTTAAAAGGCTATTATTAAATTTAAGAATGTTTTTAACCTCTGTGGGTTTTTTCAGTAACACAACAAAAAATTTTTTGTGCAACTGTGATTTGCCCTTTTTTTAACCCTTCCCTTCCTCACATCGTTTTATTTCTAAGTTAATATGTTTGTTTGATACAGCCCAATTAGCATTGCATTTTTTCATTTTCAAATTTTCGTTTTTTTGTCCATGATGATTATTACAACATCACAATCGATTTTTCCCTTTTTTTTATTTTTCCTTTTAACGTTATGAATCAGTTAATTAATTAAAATTTTTTATGTCTGTTGAGGGCAATTAAAGGGGGTTTTTTTAAAGGGGAAGCAATTCTATTTTAAAAAAAAAAAATTTGTTTTTTAAATTCATTTTTTTCTGGTTATTTTCTTTAAAAAAACACAGTCAAATTGTTTACAAAAATTTTTTCCAGTGCGTGCATTGCATCATCGTATTGTTTTTTTTTTTTTATTTCTCAAAATCTTTGTTTTTTTTAAAACATATATTTGTGAGTTAGGTACTATTACAATCATGCGACAAACTTCTGTTTTTCGGGGGTTTTAACATATTTACATTTAGAAACTATAGATGTTTATATGTCGGCTCACTATTCCCAAAATTAATAGCAAGTAGCTTACCATTTTTTCCTTACTTTTTTGTTAATCATATATCATTTTTAATTGCTGTAAATAGTATGCCCCGTGTTTGGTGAGGTAAATAATGATTGTGAATTTTTTTAAAAAAAAAAAAAAAGTCAACCCCCGGTTTTTTGTTTTCCTATATTTCTATTTTAATAATTTTATACTTACTCGCCCTTCCTTTTTAAACCCAAATTTTTTTTAAATTTTAACTTTTCCCTTATTATAGTTTTTTAAAAAACCAAAGTTTATAAAATTTTTTTTTTTTGTTAATCTTTTGTTTAGTCATCATAAGTTCACAACTTTTTGATATATGTATGTGTCTTATGAATCTAATTGTTTTAAAAGGAAAAGGGGAAATTTATATTTGCATATTTTTTTTAGAACCCAATTTCTTTCCCAAACTTACATTTGCACTTTTGCTTTGCTTTTTTTTTTTTCTTTTTCCCCCCCCAGTTAAAATTTTGTGTTAACAGAGTTATAATATATTCTGGTTAAAAAAAAAATTTCATTGAGTTGCTGTCTTGGCTGGATACAATCCCATTAAATGTTTGACGTTTTTTTAATGTAACATACTAATAATTTCAATAATAATTCTAATTGCAGAAGATCAATAATAATATATTTATTTTGGATTTTTAAAAAATTTCTACTGATCAGTTGTTAATTTTTATTTAATAATAAAATTCGGGAAATTTCTCGCACCTGCATATAAGTTAGGTTTAAAAAAAAAAAACAAAAACCAATCGTAATACCCCGAGTGCGAGCAGTTTTAGAGCGCCTAGTTGTTTGTCCTCTGAATCTTTTATTATAATAATGCTCATTAAATAAGTTCTGATTTCTGGGATCGTAATGTTTTTAGTTTCCTTTTTAATGCAGATTCAGATTTTTCCAAAAATTTTAAAAAAGCAGATGGTACTTAATTTTAAAAAAGCGAGCTAGTGTTTGATAACTTGATCAAACTTTTTAATGAAATGTTTAAACCCCTTTAAAAAGAAAAACCTTTACCCCGTTAGCCCTTTTAAAAACGCCCCTAAAATATTCAAAAACCAAACTAACCGATTATACGAATCAAGAAATCTTGTGCATGTCTACCATGTTTCAACTTACAAACCCCTTGTTTTGGGCGGCGCTATACCGCTCCCTTTTTTGGGGGTTTCCTGTATTTTTTTTGGCTTACAAAATCCTGAGAGCGACATTATGAAAGACAACCCCCGGACCCCTATGGGGAAACCTGGTTAACCGCGGGTGGGTTGACCCTACATTTACGTCTAAAAGGTTATTGTTTGGTACCAGAACTAAATTATGCCCCCTTTTTGTAAAATTTTTGCGTAAATAGTTATTTATTTTTTTTATATTCAATTAGTTTTTTTTTAAATTTTAGTAAAAAAGTTTTTCTCATATAACTCGCTACATAAAACCCAGCGTAAATCAAAAAGGGGTGGATTGTAATAAACCTGTAAATAATTTGACAGAATTCAGCATTCATAAAAATCTTTAAAATATTAGAAAAGGGTTTTTGTAAATGTACTCTAGATATTAAATTTATTTTGGTAAAATTTAAAAATATCAACTTTTAAAAAAAAAATTAAAATTTATAATATTATGTCTGCAGTACAAAGTTCTTAAACACTGTGGTCTAAATAAATTATACCCCCTTTTAATGTTTTGCCAAATAACAAATTTTTTTGCAAAAAAAATTTAAAAGACAAAATAGTTTTTGGAAGTGTTGATTAATTTTATTATTAATTAAATTTTTTGGGGTAGGAAATATGTGCCCAACAGTTAAAAAAATTGTAATTAAAAAAATATCTTGAGCAAAAATTCTTTTAGTTGTATTTTTAAAAAATTTATTTAAAATATATTTTTAACATTTACGGACAAACATAAACATAAAAAAAATTTTTTTTTTATGGCGAAGAACATTGTTTAACAGATTGTGACTTACAGTTATAATGCTCAAGATGTTCAGTTTTTTAATAAATTTTCGTTTGTTTTTATTTTTTAAATTTTTTGCTTTTTATTATTTATGGGTTTCCCGGGTCTCTCAGTTCTGGTACCGATTAAGTTTTTGCATGAAATGTACTGACTGCAATGGTGTCGTGATGGCCCACCCCCCATTACCTCGGCATAAGAGTTGTTATTTTTTTTAAAAAAAACTAAAAGGGGTTTAAAAACATATTCTCTACTTAAAATAAAAACGTATTGACACACTGTCTTGTGTCACTTGGACACTTTTCAATATATTGCCTGTATGTATTAAATGGTATGAATCATATATTTTATTTTATATTTTTTTTTGGGAATTTTTAATAAAGTTTTATTATTATATTATAAAATAAAACTTTATTTTTTATATTAAAAAAAATAAACTATTAAGTAAAGTTAAAAGGGGTACGTATAATAATTAGACCAACGTTGTGCATTACGTTATATTCATTTGAGTGCAGATTGATATGCTTAATCTATCTAAAAAAACATTGCTCACTTAAATTCCCCCTTAAAATTTTGGTTTTTTGTCTGTGTACGCACCCAGTGGGGGTGTTTTTTAATTTTAAACCCAAATATTTATTTTCATAGTTTTTTTTTATATTAATTGTTTTTATACGGGGGGAATTTTTAAAAAATTATTTAATGCGTTTACAACGGGAAATATTCTTGATTTACATAGAAAATTTATTTTAGTTCACAAAAAACCCTTTCAAATAAAAATGTCATTTTATTGTTAAAAAAAACTATTTAAAGGGTTTTACACAAATACGTTTTAATCTACTACCCATTTGGGAATAATATCTAATTTATCTGGTTTTTCTTTTTCATTTTTTAACAAAATTGCTTACCCCTAGATATGTAAATTTTCAGTTTTTTAATTTTTTTAAACCCTTAGACCTTTTCTTTACCTAGAAAGGGAAAATTTTAAATTAAATTATCTTATTAGCCCTTTTTTAAACGCAGTTATTTCTTTTTGTGGGAAAAGCGACTCTGTCTGGTTCCCCGCATAATTTTTTTAAACTATAATTTTTCATATTTTACTTTTTTTCTTTTTAAGGGATATAAACATTAATTTTTTTTCCCCAATATAACCATCTTTTCCGTCTTTGCTTTAAGGTTGGCGGTTTCGGGGCAACCGAAAAATAATTTTTATGAAAAAAAACAATACTGTAGTTCTGTTCGGTATTTTTTTAGGGGTTTATTTATTGGGGGAAACCCTTGTTGGAATACACGCTCAAAAATTTATTTTCCTTTAAAAAAAATATATATATATATATATATATATATATATATATATATATATATATATATATATATATATATATATATATATATATATATATATATATATATATATATATATATATATATATATATTTGTTCTTTAATGGGTGGCAAAACTTTAAAAAAATTATTTTTAATGCAATTAAAAACAAGGAAATATTGTTCTTTAAAAAAAAATATCTAATATTTTTTTTTCTTTTTTTCCTTTAAATTGGTTATCAAAATATAAAAAATTTTATATTTCTTACTACCTTTTAAACCTTTTATTTTTAAAAGTTCTTTGGATTTAATTTATATTTTCTTAAAGAAAAAAAGAATACTCTTTTTCCCGAAACGTCTCAAGAACATATTTGTTTTAAATTTTAAAAATTTAAAAAAAATTGGGGCGAAGCAGGTTTTCCCCAAATTATGGGTATTCAGTAGAAATTAGAAATTTCTCTTTAGGGGGTAACGTTTTTTTTTCATAATGTAAAGGTATATTTTTGTGTAATTTAAAATTTTAGCATTTTGTAGTTCATTTTTTAGATTTCCCAGTTTTCGGGTTTCCCAGAACTTTTTTCTTCTATTTTTCTTAGTATGTTATTGGGAAACTTACTCTTTAGTCACTAGCAAAACTTTAAAATTTGGGTTTGCCCCATTAAGAAAGTTAAGATGGGAAAAATTTAATGTTTTGAAACTTTTTAGAAAGAAAAGACCTGTTTTTCTTGAAAATTCAAAAAAACATTTTTATGTGTCTTTTAAAAAAATATGTTTAAATTATTACTCATTTTTTTTTTAAAAGTACATCTGTTAAGAAAAGCTTGGGAAAATGGGGTCTTTTTGAGATGGATCTTGGGGAAGCAATACCTTCAAATAAAAAAAATTTTAGGCAAAAAAAGGGCCCTTTAAAAACAGACTTTATTTTTTACGTTTCAAAAAATATTTTTTGAACATTTTTTGGTAAATTTTTTTTTAAATGTCGAGGTCAATGGGGAAATTTAAAAAGATAAAATAAAAAAGATAAATTTAAAAAATCTAAATTTTTTGATATACTACCTAAATAGGTAGAAAAAAAAATTTTTTTTATAAGGGAATATAAAAAAAAAAACAATTCAAAAAAGACTTTTTAAAAGATATAACATTTTTTGAAATAAATACAATTTTTACTCTCATTAATGTATCGATCTTAATTTGTTAGGAGTTGGCCCTTTTTATTTGCTTTTTTTTTTTTAAACAATTTTTTTGTAATAGTTTCTTGGGGATTTAAAGTCTATACTATTTAAGTTATATTGTATGAACATCTAAAAAAGGGGTGCTTTAACATAATACTTTAAAAATTTGGGATTTACTTAAAAAAATATAAATGAGAAAAATAAAAATTTTCCTTTACATTGATTTAAATTTTTTGGATATTTTGTTGTGTCATTTAAAAACAAGTACCAAATCTTTACTTTAAATGTTTTAAAAATTATTAGAAAATGATTTCCACCTTAAACCTTTTCAAATTTTAAACTATAAAATCTTAAAAAAACTACTTTAAAAGTATTCGACTAGTTGCCTTCTAATTTCTAAACCCGTGTTGCAATATATCCCGTTCCCTTTAAAATGCACAGGGGGATATTAATTATATTCAACTTTTTAAACGAAAATTTGTTAAATTTTTAACCAATTTTAATTTTCAAGGTGCGGGCCAAAAATTTTTGTTTCATGTTTTCTGATGTGCACTAATAAAAGTTATTTAAAATTTAAAATATGTTAGGACGTTTTAAAACCGGGGAAAATCATTTTTTTCATATCAGGCACCATTTTTATGTATCATTTCTTTTTTAGGTTCCGAATTTAACCTTTATTTCTTAGCGATTCAAAAATTACTTGTCTGTTTAAAGTTTTTTTTAAAATTTAACTAGACATGACTTAGAATTTGCTACCCCCTTTTTGGCTTTTGCTCTTATCCTGAGATAATTTGATAACCTATCAAGCGGTGTAAATTAGTCAATACACCATTACAAATTTTTATATTAAAAAAATCGAAAGGAAAAAGGGACTTTTCTCCCAAACCCTTTAAAAAAATACATTATTTTTAAAATATACAACAAATACCCAATTTTTTTAAAACAAAAAACCTGATTTTAAAGTTGTGAAATTTATGAGTTCAAGTCTTTTTAAACCCAAATCAAAAAGATATATTTATGGGGCATTTTTTAACATTTCCCAGATCTTTTTTATTTTTTATAGATATTTTTATAAAATACTAAAAATATTTTAACCAAATTATTTTTAAAGCTAAAAAGAGTAATAGTTAAAAAAAATAGCAAATTTTGTGTGAGGTAGTCTTTTTTTGTTATACAATGCATGAAAACATTTTATGCTTACATGGTATCCTTCTTTGGTTTATAGTGGTGAAATACCGTTTATGAGATATAACGTAGGTATTAATTTTCCCTTTTTGTATTTTCAAAAAGGCAGTTTTTACTTTTTGCAACACGACAGTTTTTAAAAACCCTTTTAAGTCTATGAAATAGTTCCGAGAAATATACACTCCTAATATAAATTTTAAAATATAATTTAGAAAAAGCTTTAACTAACCCCAAAGCAAAGAAAATTTTTTTTTTTAATTCCCTTAAGCTATAAATGGTTTACGTCATAGTTAATTTTTTTTCAAATAACCATCCCCTTTTTCCCCCAAACCCCTGTTTTTTTTCCCTTAAAAAACGAAGTACCCTTTGACTTGGTGTGTTTTTTTTTTTAAAATGAGAAAAAACCCCCCCAAAAAAAAACTTTTTTTAAAAAACACAACACCATCTGTTTTTACCTCCCCCCATTTAATTTTTTTAAAAGAGTTTTTTTTTTTAATGAAGTATTGCTTGTGCCCTCCTTTTGTTCTAAAAGCTTAATTGGGTTTTTTTTAAAATTTAATTTAAAAATTTTAAAAAATTTTTTTCATTGGTAGTTTATTTTCCCCCCCAAAATTTCATTCTTTGTTAAATTTAAAATACAAAATAATAGCTAAAAAAAAGATAAAAAACCCTTTTTTTCATTGCTTAAAAGATGCATTTTGAAAGGAATAATATAATTATTGTGTGTTTCACCTAATTTTATGCATGTTATTTTAAAATATGTGTATATAAAAAAAAATTTTAAATCTTTAAGCGACTAAAATAAACCGGGAAAAAAAAAAATATGTTTTATGACATAAAATTTTTTAAACATTGTTTTTTTAATATTGTTTTTTTATACCCCCAACCCCTTTTAAAACCAAAATTTTTTTTTATTAAACAGTTTGGGTTTTTAAGGGTTGGTCAAATTGGTATATCCGTTGCGGGGTGGTTTTTTTGTACTTTTTTATCATGGGGGGAAAATGGTTTCGTTTTTAAAATTGTTTGGGAATCCGTAAACATTGGGACTCAAAGGCTTTTTAAAGATTTACCCCACTCATATGGTCAAAAATGGGTAAGTTTTAAATGTCTCTAAAAGGGGGAAATATTTTTAAAAATTTACTGTTTCGAAACATAACTTTAATTATTCTAGTGTAAGTTGAATCATTGTCTTTAAAATTTTCATTGGAAATAAAAATTTAAAAATATTAAGATTTTTGGGCCGGGAAAGGACTACTTTTTATCCACCCCCGGGGGGTGTAGATTGGTGCGGAAAGTTAATTGACACTAAAAAAACCCCCAATGTACCAAAAAATTTTTTTAAAAAAGTATGAAAAAGTTTAAACCGACAAATTTTTTTTTTAAAAAAAAAAATTAAATTAAAAAATTTCAAAATTAAAACTGTTTAATATTAATTTTAAAATAAACTTATCCTTTTTTTTTAAGTGAAAAAAATATTACAAAAATGAAAATTTTTCTTGTTGTGACGTTTTTTTTTTTGGGGAAATTGTTCGAAGGCTAAGTAAGTATTAAAGCACTTTTAAGCAAGTTTTTATCACTGGTTTATTTAATTTTTTCATAAAAAAAAAAAAGGGTTTTTTAAACAATTAATTTTAAGTTAAATTTTTTTTTTTTAGTGATGTCAGAATTAAGCCAATATAAGGGGGTTTTTTTTTAAATTGGG
The DNA here is from genome assembly GCA_019359885.1 of Listronotus oregonensis. NCBI lineage: Eukaryota > Metazoa > Arthropoda > Insecta > Coleoptera > Curculionidae > Listronotus > Listronotus oregonensis. The sequence goes on along the minus strand of JAHBCN010004341.1, from coordinate 44,605 downwards.
GGGAAAATTTTTTCTAAATAGCCATCTTTAGTTAATATTAAAAAAAACACTTTTTTTTTTTTCATTTTAATGACCTTTCCCTAAAGGGGTTTTTGGGTTTAAATTTTTTTTAATGTTTATTTGATTTTTTTTTGGGGGTTTTTCTAATGGTAAAAAAATCTATTTAAGGTAGTAGATTTTCCCCGGCCATTTGAAAATAAAAAGGGGGTTTTTTTTTTAATAATTACAGACTTTTTAAAACGTTTTTTAAGATTTTTGCAAAAAAACTTCCTTAAAAAAAAAAAAAAAGACTGTGTCTTTATATGTATTATATTAAACCAATAGGTAACTGTGTGGGGCTTCAATCCCTCGTAATTTAAATTATACTTCAGTCAGTAAGACAAGACCTTTTTTTTCAATTTTAAAAGGGGAGTTATAAGTAGTTAATTTATAAAAAATTTTCCTTTTATTTTAAAGAAATGTCACAGCGGGGGACCTATTATTTATAATATTTTGTCAAAAAAACCAAAAAAAGTTTTTTAAAAAATTCTACTCACAAAATTATTTTAGTATAAATGTACAAAAAACCCTTTTTTCAACCAATACGTGTTTGGGGGGTTCCTTTTTTGCCCCCTTTTTTGGGGTATCTCCATAATTTTTTGTGCTATTCAAAAAAAAATTATTTTGGTGTTTTTTTTTTAATCAAATTTAAAAAAGGTAAAATCAAAACTTGGAAATTTTCCCTTGTTAAGAGTTGGGGGGGAATTTCCCAAAAAAATTTTCAATTTCAGAATGCCCCCAATTTTTTTTTAAAAAAAACACAAAAAAAAAATTTTTTTTACAAATGTTTTTTTATAATAATTGTTGGATTATCTGCCTTTTTTTAAAAAAATTTAAGGGGTCAGGAAAAAATACTTAAAAAAAAAAAACTGGAGCTGTTAGACCCCCCCGATCTGGGGCCACTTTATAGATCCATGTTTTCCCCATCCAACAAATGGTATTTAAATATTTTTTATTCGAAGACGTTATGGGTAGGGCCCATCATTGAAAATTCATTTAAAGGGGAAAATCATCGGGTATATGAAAAAATTTTTTTTTTGGGGAAAGTCCCGATATCTTTTGCATTTAAATTTAATTTTTAAAAAAATACACCAGTTTATTTTTAAATAAAAAAAAAAAACATTTACCTCAAATTGACCTTGTTGCAACAGGTCGACCATGGGGGGGTTTTTGGGTTCCCCAAAAACTTTTATTATTTGGTTAAAATCCCCCGCAACTTTTTTCGATATTCATCTGACCAAATAGGAACGATCCTCGTTAGATTTTTTTAAAAAAACCAGTGAAAAAATTAAAATTTTTTTCACATTATCACGGGGTGCAAATATTGGGTAAAAATTTAACAGGGGAAAAAATTTTATTTAACCAATAAGCGCCTAAATTTGAAATTTCAGTTTCTATTTTTCTGACGGGGGTGATTTTTTTTCTAAAATTTTAAATTTTTTTAAAAAAAAAATAGGGGTTTTTAAACAACAAGACAATAAAAACTTCCCAAAAGAGGGAGTTTCCCTTTATTAACTTTTCACAATCTAACATCCTCAAATTTTAATTCGAGAAGATAAAAGCAGAGATTATGGGGAGATTGCCTATGGAAAGGGGGGTTTTCAGCAAAGCTGTCACCGGCTACCCCCTCCCCTGGTCAGCGCCGAATCTATCTCTGCCTCTCCGCCTGCTAAAGTGCGTCTACATGGAGGGGGAAACCGGGAGACGAAACCGACTTTTTCCCCCGGGAAAACCAGTGGTCGATTTTCTTTTTAAAAAAAAAATTATTTGTTAACAGTTTAATTTTTTACATTAAAAATTGTAATTTTATTGAAAATAAAAAATAAAAAAAAAAAATTTTTCCCCTTAGGGGAAAATTGAAACGTGGCCGCGGTTCGTCTCCCTTTCCCGCCCTTTACCCAGGCAAGAGGGGAGAAATCGTCTAGTTGGGGATTTGCCCATCCCGGGGCTTTTTTTTCCCCCTCGCGTTTTCACCACGCGGATCGGAACCCCCCTTTTTTTATCTCTGAAAAAAAATCGACCCCAAAAAAAACAAAAACACGCGTTGTCTTTTTTTTGTATCTGATTTTTTTTCCCGCCGCATTTCCCCTTGCATACCCGGGGTCTGATTCAGTCTCATTAATACCCCCAAAAAGGGGAAACGCCCTAAGGGATTGAAAAATTAAAAACACACTATTCAAAGCTATAACAGGATATACCATTTCATCCCATTTTTATAGGGTTTTTAAAATAATAAAGTTTAAATAAATCGCACAGAAAACCAAGATCATCCAGGTGTGTTATTTTTTTTGAAAAAAGGATCTAATATGATAAAAAAATTTTGGGGGAAAGGGCCTATAATTTTTTTCCTACATATGTACCTCTAAACTGGCCACCACGCCCCTCCGGATCTAACACCTCCAGTTTTTTTTTTTGGGAAAATGCGTTTTACCTGACCCCGATACTTATTCAAAACCGATTTTTAACAATCATTATAAAGAAACTTTTATATAAACCTTTTTTCAATTGAAATTTTTCAATTTTTTAAATTTTTTCCCGTATGTCTTGCGAAAAATTTTTTTTTAAAATTTTTTATTTAACCACTTTAATTTTAAATCCAAAAAACACATGATCCCTTTTTTATTTTTTTAAAAGCCACAATTCGAAAATCCCTTTTAAAAGTGTGAAAATGGGACACCATGTACATAATTTAGTTTAGCAGATGAAAACGGGTTAAGAATCCAAAACTGCTCGCTCTACAGTGTATTTCACTCAGATTTTTTGAAACTCATTTTAAAAGTATTTTACCGGAAATTTTTTTTTTTAACGGGTTTTTAATAAAGGGGGGGGCCCCAAGAACAAAATGTGACGTTTTGGGGACGTTTTTTTTTTGGGGATCCGTTCCATAACAGTGGAGACGCTCATGGCGCTATTCTGCATTTTTGTTTTTTAAAAAACTCTGACACCCCCCTTTTTTAAAATGGTGTACCACTAATTGGTGTTTTGGGATGTGGGGGGTTTTTATAATTGTGCTTATTTTTAATTTAAATTGTCTTATGTTTTAAAAATTTCTAAAAATGTAAACCCTATCTAGACCCCCCGGAAATTAAACCCCTTTTAAATTGTTTTTTTCTTTTTAAATTGTTATACCTTTAACAGCATACTAAAGGTCATTTTTTAAAAACATTAAAGTTTTATAGTACCTAACTTGGTATTATCACAGTTTAACCTTTAAAAACCGGGTGTAAAAAAACCTTTTGATTGAATTCTTGACTCGAGAAAAACACAAAGGCATCGCATGAGGGCATTTTTTTTAAAGGCAGCGGCCCCTACTCTAAAAAACAGATTTTATTTTTAAGGACAGGAACGGGATTCCCGAATCTGTAAAAAAAAAGGTATGCAAATTAATAATGCTATTTTTAACCAGTATTGAATATGTATTTGGGGGTTTTAAAATTTTTAAAAAAGGGGTTTGAAAAGTTGGGCGGGGCCCCAAAAATCTCAAAGAAAGGTTGGATTTCCGATTCAACTGAACTTTGTTTTTAAAACCCAAACGTCTATCTAATTTTTGATGTAAAAAAACCAACCCTATCCTCTTGGGGGGGGAACGAAAATTTTTTATAATTTTAAATAGCCCCTATTTTTTTTTATTTCATTTTTAAAAATTTTTTGTTTGGCCCCAATTTCCCCCCCAAAAAACCCCCCTTCCCGGGGGGGAAAAAAAAAAAAAAAGTTAAAAAAAAAAAAATAAAACTGAAAAGTTTAAATATTTAATTAAATCCGAATAAAAATAAACATGTACAAAAACATGTTACCCCTTCCCCAAAATTTTACCCAACCCCCCCCACCCCCCCCCAGGGGATAACAAAAATTATTTAAACAAAAAAGAAACTGAACATTCTAAATTTTAATTTTAAAACCCTAAAAAATAAACATGTAGAAAAATATGTGACCCGATCTAAAAAATTTTTTTCCCTTTAAACCCCTTCTACCCTTTAGGGGGGTGAAAAAATTAAGAAAATAATATTGCAATAAAAAAAGTTTATTTTTATTTCGGGTTTAAATTTTAAAATTTAGGGTTCAGTTTTTTTTGTTTTATTTTGTTTCATCCCCCTGGGGGGGGGGGGTTGGGGAAAGAGGTGGGGTTATTTTATTTTCATTGCGGATTTAATTAAATATTTAAACTGTTCTTTTTATTTTTTTTTTTAACTTTTTTTTTTTTTTTTTTATTTTAAGGTGGCTTTGGGGGGAAAAAGGGGGGCCCGGGTTTTTGAGGGGCCCAAAAAAACAAAAAAATGGGGGTTTTTTTAAAAGCCCCGTTCCCCCTTTAAAAAAGGGGCGGGGGGGGTTTTTACTAAAATTTAGATAAAAATTTTTCAAAAAAAAATTTGGGGGTTCAATTTTGGGGAAAAAAACCCTTTTTGTTCAAAAAATTTTTTCCCCCGCCCGGGGCCCCGGGCCCCCCGTATTTTTTTTTCCCCCCAAAAATAACTTGGGCCCAAAAAAGGGGGAATTTTTTTTTTCCCTGAATATCCCCAATAAATCATTAATGTAAAAATTTCCTTTTTTAATATTAAAATCTTAAAGGTAATGAAAAAAAAATTTTTTAAAATATTAAAATTTTCTAAATTTAAATTTCCATACAATTTCAAATTTTTTTTTTAAAGTTCCAATTTTAAGGATTAAATTTTTAAAGGTAATTTGCGCATGAAGCCAAGTTTATTAAAAATTTTTTGGTTTTGTCTAAAAAAAATTTCAACCCCCCTTTTAAAGAGTCACTTGGAAGCGGTTTTTCTTTTTAAGATGAAAACATCTACATATGCATTATAACCTGTCATGTTATAAAAGTCGAAAATAATAAATATATTAAAACTTTTTTTTACGCCCCCCTGCCTCTTTTCACGTAACTAAAAAACCAAACATTCAACGCACGCAAAAACCCCCGAAAATGATCCGCCGTTAGCGGACCATTATAGCAAAGAATAAAAACCCCCAAAAGGGAAATAAAAAAAAACCCCCCAAAAAATTTTTAGGGGGCTTTTGTTTAACTTCCCCTGCTGGCGAGCCCGGGATTACATTTTTTGGTTTAGTGCTTTGTTGATTTTTTATGTGCGGGTTTCATTCGTTTCGTTTTTTTTTGTGGATTTTTTAAAAAAAAATGTGCAAAATTTTGTGCCCCCTTTTAAAAAAATTAACCCCCAAATGCGAATCGTTAGATTTTAAATTTTTGTTAATATACAGGGGGATCAGCCTGAAAAAATTCAATATTAAATAAATGGGGGCTTTTTAAAAAAAATTTTTTGGGGACATTCGATTAATTTTTAATTGGCTTTTTTTTCAACAAAAACCCTTTATACAGGGTGTGGGGGACTGGAGTAAAATTTTTTTAAAATTTTAAAGGGGAACACCCTTATATTATTCAATTTTTTTTTTTTTCAAACTTTTAAACATATTTTTTTAAATCTTTATCCCTATCTTCAACTGTTTAAAAAATATTAAGCGTTTTTAGGTTTATTGCATAATTGCCTTTGCTTTTTTGAATTTCTGGGGGTTTTTTTTTTGTGCATATCCCTTACAGGGGGAAACCGTGCCCTCGGCTGTGGGACAAGCGTGCGGGGGAAAAGGAAGAATAGCTGTATAACATTTCTCTCGCGCCTTGTGCTGATTAAGGGGGGGAAAAGGGGGTGTATACACCCCGACAAATTAAGAGAGAGAGAGAGAGAGAGGAAAGGGGGGTTTAAACACCTATTCTTCCCCTCCCCAGTTTTTTCCCCCAAAGGGCTGCCTCAGTAGGTATATGCACAAAAAGTAATTTTAAAGAAAGTGGCAACTTTAAGCACAATATTCTAAAAGAAACCAAATTTTTTAAAATATTAAAAATCGGTATAGACATTGTACAAAAATATCAGAATATTCTGAAGAACCCCAAAAATTTTACTAATATACAGGGGGTTGCTTTAAAAATTTGAAAGTTAGTGTTGGGGCCCCCATTATATTTTTAAAAACCCCGTTAAAAAATTTCTGAAAAAAAAGCGAAATTTTAAAAAACCGATAAAGGGGGGGAGTGTTTTTAAACGGTTTTTTTTTTTTATTCCATTTCTATACCATTTTATAAACTTTTCGACACTCAAAAAAAAAGCATGGAGCGTTGCAGCACCCTCCCGTTTTTTTATTAAATATGTTTATGATTTGCAACATTTTTAAAAAAATTTGAAGGGGAAAATTTTTTTAAAACAGGAAAAATTTAAAATAAATCCCGGGGTGAAATGGAAAAATAGCTTTACCCATCCCATGCAATTTTTTAAAAATTACAATATAAAATAATTTATTAGGCTTTTAACTGATCTAAAGTACCAGTCAAAAAATAAGAAAACTAAAAAAATTTTTTCACACATATAATCAATTTATATCACGGTAACAAGTCGATTAACTTTTAGATTTTGTCATTTCAATAAATTTTGCCTATTTTTTTTTAAATCACTATTTTTTTTTTTTACTTTGAACATTTAAGCTCTAGCCTTTGGCATTTTTGGGTTTTTTAAAACTAAAATTATTTATTTTAGTGATGTTTTAAACCACCCTTTATTATTTTAAAAAACTTCCACTCTATTCTTTTAAAATATCTCTGGGTTTTTTTTTCCCAAAACATAAACCCTTTTTAAAAATTTTTTTTAATTTTTAAAGGGGGGAACCCCTTTTTTAATTTTAAAAAAAAGCTGTAATTGATATTAATATATTCTTACTAAGAAATTTTGTTTTGTTACCAATATAGGGGAAAAGCAAAAATTTTTTGTTTATGTAATAAAAAATTAAATACATTTTTTTTTTTTTTACAGTAAAAATAAAAAAAAAACATTTTTTTAGTAAAGGAATATTAAAGTTTATAGGTACCATTTACAAAAAAAAACCCCCCCCTGAATTTTCCCAGACACCCATTTGAATCAATTCCCAAAAAAATTTTTTCTTTTTTTTTTAAATGGGAGATTTTTTCAAGAGTTTGGGGAAGCAAAAAATGTATCATTTTTTTTCCCAAAAAGTTATTTCAGTCAAATTAGTTAGGGCAAAAAGGATTAAAAAATTTTAAATTTTCATAGGTACTAAAAACCCCAAAAAACCCCCTATTAACACTTACTTATTATTTTTTACAATTTTGAAATAAAGATTTCTTAATAATTTTTGGGATTTGTTCACACAAAATTAAAAAATATTTTAATTTTTTTTTAAAAAAAAATTTCAATATTTAATCCCCCGTAAACTCCTTTGCCCAAAACCAAATTTTTTTTTCAAAAAATCTAATCTTTTTGACAATAAAACCCCCCCAAAAAAATGCAAAAAAAAACCCCTTAAAAAGGGGGGGGTTTTTTTCATATAATTTTTTTTTCCCTAAACTGAATTTTTACCCGGGTATTTTTTAGCGCCCCCCCAAACTGTTTAAGTGTCATTCCGTCTACACGTGACGTCTGAAATTTGTTTCCCATATAACCAATGCTTTGGGGGGAAATTTATGTCGCTTCTTATTGGGGTTTTATATTCCCCTTTTATTTTGGGGGACCACCGGGGCCTACGCTGTTTCGTATCTGGTCTTTTTATCTGGGGTATTATTAAAATGTTTTACACGAAATTAATCGCAAAAACATTTGATTGTTTTTTTTTTAAATTTAATTTATTTAAGAAGAAAGATCATTATTTTTATGCCAACATTTTATAACACAAAAAACTGAGCGACTTTTTTATTAATTAAAACCCCCAGGAGGAGGTTTTATTTTTTTTTATTTAAATATAGCTGATTTCCCTCAATGGTAATATTTGGTTACTTATACCAAGCGAGTTTTATCAATTTAATCCACAAATTAAGAAAATTGGAATAGAAAGAATTTTTATAGGAAATTTTTTAAAAGGATTGAAATATATTACCCCGAGTTTTATGGGGGTTTTGTTTTTTTAAATTAACAAACATTTTTTTGTTTTGACCCCCTTTAATCAGAATAAGTAAACGTCTTTAACCTTACATGCTAATTGGGAGATTCGGGAGCACTTTAAAAATTTCGAATAGTTTTTTCCAAATTGAATTTTGGATGGCGCAACAAGGGAAGCAGGCGTTCCCTTTAAATTTTAATTTTAAATTTATTTGAAACAAAAGTCCAAGTAAATCGTATTAAAACAACACAAAGTGTTAGATGTAAATATGATACAATAGATTGGAAAAAAAATAAAAAGGGGGAATTCAATGTTTTTTTTACCCTTTGAGAATCAATCCCCAGTGCTTTCGAATCGGATGAACTAAAATTTTCTTTTAATTTCTTCGACTGGCCCCTACCCGCCTTTTTCGATAGATACAAAATCAAAATTTTTCGACAGTTCCACAGATTAAAAAAGAGACGGATGGGTGAGTTGAATCAAAAAATAAAATTTTTAAACAAAATTTTTTTTAGTCGTCTTTTGCCAATTGGTTAAAAAGAAATTTTAAAATAAAAAAAAAAATTCCAAAATAAATTTAAAAAATTTAAAAAAAAAATAAAAAAACCTAAAGAACAAAAACTTATTTTAATGGGTTGAATAACCACCGCTTTCTGCAAACAATATCCAAACCTTTTTTGGGAGATGTTGTCATATTCCGAGCTTTTCGGTGTAATTTGAAAAAAAGTTGAATTTTTTTTTTTTTATTTCAACAAGGTTTCTAGTTTTTAAAAAACTGTTCTGATAAAATTTTGTTTTAAATATCCCCAAAGAAAAAAATCATTTGGGGATGCCCCAAGCAAATGAAGAGATCTGTGGGGGCCCCGGGGAAATCCCCCTACCCAAACTAAAGGCGGGGGTGACCCTGTCCAGCCGAATAAGTTAAAAAATTATAATTACGCGATGTTCTATTAAAACAACAGATTGAATTCTCAGCCGCCTAAGGATTAAATTGATTTCCCATTACGCGAATTATTTTCCAAAATATCCCATACACACTAAAATTTCCCTAATCCGAACAGCGCAAAAATATTTTTTTTTTTAAAAAATAAGAGCTAGGAAAGAAGAAAAACAATCTTGTACGTTTGTTAACAAAATCTTGTAATAAATTTATTTGTTAGACACTAAAAATTTTTTTAACAGTTTTAAGGACATTTTAAAGTCAGGGAACCCTTTTTGGGAATGACCATCAGATGGTCAAATTTATTGTTAAATAATAAAGGTGATTTAGGTCTGACCTTTAAATTTTAAATAGAGTTTTTTATAGGCAGTGAAAAGACAAAAAAAAATGGGGTAATGTAAAAATTTCGCCTAATAAATTTATGTTGTAATGCACTTTTTCACTTTTTTTACCTTCAGTAATCCCAATTTTACTTATAGTACATCCTTTATTTAATTGTCCGGATTAAACAGGCTGTACTGAGTTTTTTTTATTTGAATTTAATTTTTAAAATTTAAAAATTTTTAACGATAAATTACTAAATCGGTAATAAAATAATTTTTAAATTTTTTTTTGTGGCTTTTGTGTTTTTGTTGTAAATATTTTAGTATTTTGTTCTAACCAGACAAATAAAGATGGGGCATCCATAACCATATTTTATCATCATCATCATTGATAAAATTTAAAAACACGTTAATGTAAAAAAAAAAAAAATTTAAAAAAAACCCTTTGTAGATTTTTTTTTTAAAAAAACCGGATAGGGGAATTACCAATTTTGGTTTTTTTTAAAAAGTTTTTTGACTTTTTTTAAACAAATTTAAATTAACGCTTATTTATAAAATAGTAGTGGAAAAAATTTGATCCATATAAACTACTTTTTACTCAAAAAAAAAATTTTGTCAAAAGTCTTCTAAAATTTACAAAGTCTTGATCCGAGTCTTATAAATCCTTTATACGAGGTGGGTGGGATTAAAAACATAAAAAAAATCCCTTATTTAATAGGCAGAAAAAAATTTATTCAAAAATTTTTTAAAAATGAATGGTATCCCTAACTTGCAAGATAAAACATTCTGTTAAAAAACGAAAATAAAACTATTTATCAATTTTAACCGTAAAGATTAAAACCTTGTCACAGGCATTTCAAAACGGCGTCGACCTTTGGGCGCTAAACCTGTTTGTAAATACAGACCTAATATTTAAAACCCATAATTTTTTTTTTAATATTTCCGAAATCTATTTTTAAGGGCCCCTTTAAAAATTTTTTAAGAACTTTAGGCTAAGATTTATTAAATTTAAAGTAGACATTGTTGTAAAATTAAAAAAAAATTATTCTTTTTTAAATTTAAAAGTCATCCATCTTTTTTTTTAACCCCGTCAAACAAAATTTTGATTTTATTTTTATTATATTCCCTTTTTCTTTTCCCCAAAAAATTTTGAAATAAATTTTTGAATGTTTTTATATAATATAGATTTTTTGATTTTTCTTTTTAAATAGGAAAAAAATTTTTAAAAACTTTTAGACCTAAAAAAGAAAAGACCTTGGGAAAATACCCCAACGCCTTTTACCGTGGGGGCAGGGGATTGAAATTGTAAGACCCGTCGTCCGATTGTTCACAAGGAATGAAAAATTTGGGCCTTAATTTTTGATTTTTAAATCCCCCATTTTGTTTCATGTACCTCCGGGTATGGATAAGGGATTACGTATGTTCCCTAAGTAAGTGTAAATTTGTTCAAAATTGTATTTTCAAAAAAATTCTTTGAATATTTTTTTATTTATTTTTCAAAAGAAATGGATAAAGCACTAACAGCAAAATACTATCTATTTGTTAATGATTAATGATAAATAAAGTTATGTTAATGCTATCCAGTGAAAAGTAATTTAATCTTTAAAGAAATTCGATGGGGGGGTTTTTTTTTTAAATTTTTTATTTATTTTTTGGCATTTAGTTAAATTGACCTCATACAGTAAATTGGAAAGAGATAACTTTAGTTAAAAATAACATAGCCAGGCAAAAAGGAAAATAATTTTTAATTGATTTTGTACCCCAATATTTTTTCTCCTGAACATGAACCGGGGTCACAATTGAGTTTTACTCCAAAAAACTTAACCAAAAAAGGTTATAATCCCAAAAAACTTACGAAAAATACAGATCAAAATCCCCCCCGATTGTTTTTGTCATGTGGCGCTTAACCCCAACCTTAAAATCAACGTTAGAAATAGCTAAATTTGGGACATACCGCGTTGAACATTGTTGGGACAGAAAAAACCCGGTTTTTTTTCCCAAAGGGTAACGTGGAAGGTGTTCTGTCGTCAGTATACGTCATTTTTTAAAACCCAGATTCCCGCACGCCACTGGTCAGGAGGAGGGGAATAATGGAAGCAAAATTTTAAAATTTTAAAAAAATGGAGGATTGGCCTTTTTTTGTTTTGGTTCGTGATGTTTTTTGCTAGGGAAAACATTTGGATTAGATTTTTGGTTTTTTATTAATTCCCCAAAGGATAATTTAATAAGTTTATAAATCATAAAAGGAAAAATTTTCTTATTATAGTTGACTTGGGAAAAAGCAATTCTTATTAAATGAAAAAATTTGGGTTTTATATTATCTTTTATTATTTTTAACTCCCAAAAACCCCCATTTAAATTTTAATTAAAAGGGATTAAACCATTAGTAGTAAGTTGACATACAAACCGTTTGTTTTTTGAGGGTAGGCTGTTAAACACTTGGGGAATGGGGGAAATAACTATATCAACCAGTAGTTAAAAAAGGAAATCCGGGAAAAAATCCATAGTATTTTTCCAAAATCAACAGATTTACCCAAATTTGGGGTAGGGAGGAAGGGGGGCGGACAAGAATAGTTTTCAAAATTTGGGTTGGGGCCTATTCAAAACTCTTCCTATTTTGGAATTTGGTACATAACGACCCCAAATGTCGGGGATACATATATCGCAAAAAAAAGTCTTTTTTGGTGGCATTTTAAAAACGCAGATGTTCAAAAAAACATCTTTTACTTTGAAAAAAAAAGCTTTTTTTGGGGGGTTTTTTGGTTGTCTTTTTATACATTTTATGTTTGCTAATTTATTTTTTTAATGTTTTAAGAGCAATCGTCGTAAAAAAATAGACGTGGTAAAGGCAAATTTTAGGGCAAAATTTTTTTTTTAAACAGTTTTATTTTCTTTTTTTAAAGGATTAGTTTTTGGAAAATTTTTATTTTTCAGTTTTCTTCAGTTTTAAAACACTGCTGAAATATATAGAAAGGAACGTTGTTTTTTTTAAAACCCCTTGATCTTTTAAATTTTTTAAGTTTTGTTTTTAAATTTAACTCGAATATAGTAAAATTTTATTATTATTTGCATCTAAAAATTGATATTGTTTAAAATAAAAAATCCCCCAAATTTAAAGTTTTAAATAGTGCTTAAGGGAAAAGTCGCGTTCCCAGTTTTAAATTTTTTTAAAAATATGTCTAAAAGTGTCGTTAAAAAAGTATAGTGTTTTTTTTTTAATATATTTTTTAATTATATGATTCGATATATTTTTTTATTATTTCACATAAATGCTCGATGTAACGTTGTTTTTTTTTTAGGTTTGTGGTGGTTACCCGCAATCCCATTCATGCTGTCCATCTTTTTCTACAGAAATTTGAAGATTTTACTTAAGAGAATCCTGGGGGTGGTTAGAACAGGGGACATACATTAAACCCCTACACTTCTACGCCACGGGTGTCCCTGCAGGTCACTTTTGTTGTTTCGATAGGAGGGACCCCGTATCATGACAAACATCAAAAAAGAGAAGAACCCTCCCCTCTTTTGACTTGCCACTTTAATGATGTCGTTTCATCGATTGTTGTAAAATCATGGCTATTTCTAGAACATTTACTGCTTTTTTGCAGTTATATTATAAAAAAAACTTGGCAGAGTCGAACCTTAAAATATTTATGGTTATAGCTATATGCATGATGGATCGTCTTTGCACAAACTAGTTTTTTAAATTTTAAAAATTTTTTAATTATTATTTAAAACTTAATAACAGATTTTTGACAGTATCAAAACCACTTTGGTCATGTAAACAAAACCCGAAAATGTGCTGTCAGAGCCCTGTAAGGTTTTCCGCAAGGGTTTTTAAAATTCCACTTGAAAACAAGTTGCCTTAGTGTGTCAGTCATTGAGTCTATGGGGGGGGAGGGCTCCCGTTGCCTTTAAGGGACACCCTCTCAAAAATTCTTTGGGGACCTGGCCGAATGAAAGATTTAGTTTTTTGGGTTTTCAACACTGGAGTAGGATGTAACGTGGAAATTGTATGGCCCAGTCGTGCTCAAAACATGACACTATTACAATTTTAACCCTTTTGGCATTTTTGTTGAAAAAAAAGTACCGTAAAATCAAAGGCAATGGGGCTGAGAGTCCCCAAGAGTTTTGTCTCCTTTTGTTTTGGTTTTAAAATTTAAAAAAGTACCCCGCTTAGGTCTCTTTTGTGACCCTTTATTTTTAGAAAAAAATTAAATCTGGTCTGAAGATGACCACAGTATCATTATTATTGTAAATATTTTGAAGTGAATCATTTAATTATTTTCGCTTGTGTTTTTTTCACGTTTTTTTTAGTTGAATAATTATAAATTTGGGTTTTAAAAAAATGGATGATAGTGTTATATTTGTTCTTTTTTTCCTTTTTTTCCTAAAAATTTGTAGCGAAAACAAAATTTAAAAAAAAGAGAGTTCCCAAGGAAGCAGTCGTTTTAATGAAAAAAAAAGTTACAGTCGCTTAAAAACAGCATACAACACAGAGTTTTTAAAGCATCTTAAATTTTAATAAAAGGATTATGTTCTATAGAAATCTAATGTTAAACGGGGACATAGGATTTTAACTAAAAAACTGATAACTTGTTTTATTTATTTATTTCACGACCAAGCCCTGTTAAAAATAGTGAGCAATGAAATAAAAAAAGGTAAAAAAAAAACTAGATAATAAAAACAAAGTGTACCTTAAAGGTTTTTTTGTAAACCTTCTGATTTGTTATATCCTTGGTGGAACATTTAAATTTTTTAAAGGGGCAGTCAACAGAATCAAAAAAATTTGAAAGGACGGGGACCGTATTTTCCTCCACAAAAAAATTTTATATTAATGCTCTTTTAAAAGCCCCCGTCAATGTGATCACCAGTATACCATGTTTAAATGTAATATACCAGAGAAATTTTTTCGGTTAATTGTATATAAAATGATTTGAAAATTGTGCCACGAGAATTCAAAACCCGGTTAAAATGATCAGTTTTTTAATTGAAATTATAGTAAAAAATTTTTGGTTTTCCAAAAAAAACCCACATTTTGAGCTATTAAAGGCAAAAAACTTTAAAACAGATTTTTTAAACCGGGGTATGTTTACTTTTTTTTGTTTAGTTTAGTTTTTTTTCACCAATCAGAAAACGACCGGGGTTGGGGGTTTTAGGAAAAAAAAAATCTGTCAAAAAATGTAGGGTTTAGATTCTATACAGAATAAATTCTAAGTTTAAAACAGTCCAAAATATCCCAAAAAAATAAAAAAAAGAGGAGAGGTTCCTGAGGTATCCCAGACGTGATTAAAAAATTTTTAAAAAATGATTATTAAAAAAACCCACGTTTCTTTCACACAAAATATCCGAACCAGCTGAAGAATGTGTGAATTTCAGAAAGCATTTTTTTATAATTGCATACCATGATCTTTGAAAAAAATTTTGGGGAAAAAACTGCAACAATTTCACCATGTCCTTTCCCCCAAGGTGCATAAATTTAATTCAGTTTTTTAAAGAAAAAGATTTTATAACACATCGGTAAATTACTTGTGTGAGAAAACATTATCTCGTTTGACTGTAGTTTTAAAAAAGATTCAAACCCTTTTGGTTTAGTTTTTTCGTGAATGGTAATCCGTTAAAATCCTTTCCAATATTTTTAAACTTTTTTTCCACGTTTTTTGGTAATCTGATGTTTTACGTCATGTCAGTAGCAAAAATTTAAGGAATTTGTCTGGTTTGTCATTTGTCAGCTGATAGCAAGCGGTGGAAAAGTTTTAAACAAAATTTCTTTTTTTAATCATTAATCTCTTAATAACAATGAGCAGTTTCTTGAAAAGAACGTCAATGGATTAAAAGGGGGGAACTAACCGTTTATATCTTTACGCACCATTTCGAAATTGATAACAAAAATAAAAAACAAATAACCAAAATATACCAATCAGCCCTTGGTTAAACAAAGATAAAGCAATAATCTAACCAAAAACTAACGTGCTTCAAGTTGGATGTATTTCACCCCAAAAAAAGTTTTGTACTTATTTTTTCGCCCAAATCGGTTTAATTTCTGACAACCAAAACGTGGGAAATCCCCCCTAAAAATTGGAAAAAAAAATAAGCCCAAAAGGAAAAAATTTTAAAGGGGGCCCAGCGGGGAAGAAAAGGCATTTTTAAAAAATGAACGACTTCCTGAGACGAACTAAAAAAATTGACTAGCCGTTCACTTTTTTTTTTTTAATTTTTTTTCACAACATGATGGCACTACTTCACAGCCTTCATTTAAATGGTTGATATTTTTGGGGGTTTTCATTTTACCAAAATCTTAAAAAAATAATTGACAACACGATTTTTTAAAATAATTTTTTAAACATTGTATGATTTTTATTTTAGTTTTTAAAAAAAGGGCAAAAATGTAAATGTTTTTTCTAGACTTTTAATGAGATATGTGAAAAAAAAATTTTTACGAAAACAGTTATTTGATTTTAATCAGCCTCTTTTGTAAAAACAGATCGGAAGGGGCAAGAAAAGTAAAACTTACCATAATTTAAACTTTGTTTTGTTTTTGTGTAATACAATATTTTTTTAAATTTATAATTTTTAAAATGAATAAAATAGGGGGTTACCTCTGCAGATCACATAAACAAATTTAAAAAGAATTATATAATTTTTTTTTTTTATATCGTCAAACAGTCCACCAATGATTAAAATAATCCAAAAATGTGTAAAGGGCAGTTTTTCCCCAAAGCCCAAAAAATTTTTAGGGGGGGAAACTTTTTTGGGGTAGGTTCCCCAGTCTAGACACCTGAGGATGATGGAACAAAAAAGTGGGAAGTTGGGGGCCCCCCGTTGGACTTTAAAATGAGTTAACTGGGAACTAGGTTTAACATATCCTCCAGCCCGTGGTGGGAAAGAGAAGGAATGCTTTTCGGGGCATTATTAAAATACGAACAGATTTTTTTTTTGAAGGGGAATTAAGGGGAAAAAAATTTGGGTAGAAAATAGTTCGCAACTGAGAAAAAATATTCTAAAAGGGGCTCATTAGAATTCATAAAGTATACAGTTAGACGACTAAAAAATTCTGGCGAAAAGGGTTCCGTTTTTTTTAAACATGAGGTATTCTTTTTGTGTTTGTGTTCAAGGTTTAAAAAATAATAAAAGATTAAATAACTTTCGCAACCCAAATCTTTTTGGGCATTAAACTGTAAAGTTTTTAAAACCCCAATTAAGATTTTATGGTCCTGTGAAAGTAATTTAATTGCCCGGGTTGTTTTTCTAATCAGGGGTATTCCGGGATTTTCCTTGGATTTGAAACAAAACCATACAACTTTTTGGTATTTTGTTACGATATTGTAAGTAACAAACAGTAAACAAAATTTATCCAATTGATAAACCAATAATCACTTAAATAGAAGGTTATTTAACCAAACAATTGAAATTTTAAAAGGAAAACAACAAAACATGGTTTTTCCCGGGGAAGGGGTTTTGAACAAGGGAAGGCGGGTATGGTTTCTAAAACCCCCCCAAACTGTGTGCGGTACTACTTAAAAAATTTTTTTCAATTTTTTTCTGCAGAACAGAGCCACCGGACAGTTATTTTTAAAAGGGGGGCTTTTTTTTTTTTGTACCCATAGTATTGGGTTCCATTAATTTTAAAATTGGGACCAAGTTTAAAAAAAAAAAAATTTTAAAATTTAAACTCAAGTTTACAGCAAAAAAATTGTAGTGGATTATGGCTGGAAAAAAAGGCTAAAGATATAACTTGAAAGGTTAGTCCCTAGTACTTGTTAGGTCATCAATCTATTGCACGTATCAAAGCCATTGACCGTGAAGGTTAACAGGTATTTTTTATGTTATTATTTAAATATTAGTTTTTTTAAAAACCCCTTTATTTTTTTAAACCGGGGTATTAAATATTTTTTTAATGTTTTTAAAATATATATATTAATATATATATAATATATATATAATATATATATATATATATATAAAAAAATATATATATATATATAAAAAATAATAATGCAATACCCCAAATTTGAAACTCTAAAAAGATAGTTTTGAGAAAAAAAGTTTAAAGTTTTAAAGGTTAGGGGAAAATTTATTGAACTTTGTAAATGAAAAATAATTTTAATTTTACAAAAAATTAAAAATTTTTAAAAATTTTTTAAGATTATGGGAAAAAAATTTTATAAAGTTTTTTAAAAAAACTTGAATAAACTGGGGGAAAAAGCAATTTTAAATTTTTGGGTTGTGGGGGTATTGCATTAAAGAAGGTATTCAAACAAAGTACCATAGATAACCCGGGGATGTTTTTTGTTTAATTTATTGTCTACTTTTAAAAAAAAATTTAATAAAATGGGGTTTTTAAAGGATTGATCAAAATAAGAACACTAAATGGCAGATAAGTTTTCAAAAAATAAATGATTTTTCCCCCAATCGCCCCCCCCGAAACAAAAAAAGAGGGCCGTATTTTTTTTTTTTTTAAATTTTTTTTGGTTCTTTTTTGACATTTTTTTTTAATAGGGTGTTTTTTTTAACCCCATTTTTACGACCTCTTACGTCTTTTTTCCAAAAAAAGTTTTTCATTTTAATTATATTTTTAAAAAAAAATGAATAGGGGGGCGTTTTTAAAATCCAAAATCCGGGGAAAAAAGGCCAGTTTTTTTTTTCGTTTCGGTGCTGGGTTTAAAAATTTTTCCCCTTTTGGGTGGTTAGCCCCTTTTAAAAATTTTGGGGCCCCCCTTTCCCCTGGATCCTATCGGTAAACCATTCTTTTTGCCAAAGCGATTCCCCCTATCCATTCTGGGAATATAAATGGGGGATTTTTTAACCCCCTTTTTTCCGGGGCTATGGGGAAGGGTAAATCTCCTCATTTTGTTTTAGCCAGTAATCAGAAACCTTTTGGAGTTTTTTTTATCAAACAAAATGTTGTTTGGGGGAATGAAAAACCCCTGCAACAAATTTATTTTTATTCTGACCAAAAAATTGTCAAAAAAAATATGACACTTTTTTTCCGGTAAAATTTTTAAGAAAGACAAGAAAAGGGGCTATTTGGGTTCCCATTTTTTGGGAAAAATTTTCACCCAAACAAGAGTCCCCTTTTTACAGCAGTTTAAAAAAATTCAAAAAATTTAAAAAGGGAAATTTTTTTGGGGTTTTTAAAAAATAAAATGATAAAATTTCCCCCGATGGGGGAACAAGCCTGCAAATCAAAAAAGGCTAAAATTTTTTTTTATCTTTTTTTTTTTTTTAATCTATGATGTCTTTACCCTTTTTTTCGTGACAATATTGTATCCTTCAAATGGTTTTCAACCCATTTTTATCTGATTTTTTCTTCTTTTTTAATTTTTTGTAACCCGAAGTAATACATTGATCTTTTTGGTTTATGAAAATCTATGTTGTATTCTGAAAAAAAAATCTGTTCGTAAATATTTTTTTTCACAAAGGTTTGGGGGCCATCTTCATTATTTTTTGAAGATAAAACGATATAGAGACTTATGTTCATAAAAACCTTTTTCCCCCAAAAATATCTTTTTACTTGTTTAGTTTCTTAGGTAAGGGATCCTATTGGGGAATAAAACCCCAAAAAGGGATTCTTCCCTTTGCCGCAAACTTGACTAATTTTTGGCCCCCATGTTTCCTTTTCCCTTTTTCGGGTTACAATGCCGTTGGATTGCTTTTTTTGAAGGTAAAAAGAATCATTCCCCCCTATGTCTAAGGTAGATTTTAAAATTTTTTTGAAACCCCCTTCCCTTTTGGCCCATTTTTTTGGTAGGTAATATTTTTGGTTTTTCCCCAAACCCCCGTTGCAATACCTATACTTTTCCACTGCCGTTACGTTTATAGAAAAAACCCCGCCTTTTTTATCATTGTCGGGAAAACCCCCAAAATGATTTAAAAAATTTTCCTCTTTTTTTGGCAAAAGTTTTATAGTTTTTTATCCCCATTTTAAAAATTGCTTTCCCCCCCCTTTTTCTCTAACAAATTTTTTTTGGGCCCTTAAAGACTTGCCGGCATATTTTTTTTTCTTTTAACGTTTCCCTTCCAAGTAGATTGTTTTTTTTACGTTACGATTTTTTTTTAAAGGGAAAACCAACTTCGTTTTTTTTTTAACGAGGGTGATCGTCCTTTTTTTGGGTCCCCTATTTTTTTGGTGTTTTTCAAAGATCTCATATTATTTCGGGGTTTTAAAATTTTCCAAAATTTGAGGATCGGTTAAAATCTTTTTTTATTTTCATTGTGTTCACTGTTATTCAATATGTCTGTTTATTTACCTTTTGGGGGGAATTTTTTTTAAACCCCCCTTTTTTTCCAAGGGGGGCTAATTAAAAAAAGGGGTTTTTTTTCCCTTTCTTTCCGCTGCGACTAGTAAGTTTTGTAAATTTCCCTCGCAATTTTCTATCTCATTGAACAGCCGGGTTTTTTGGGGAAAATAAAAAAAAATGATAAAAATGTTCCTATTTTAAAAAACCCCAAAATTTAAAAAAACTTAAAAAAATTTTGGGGATTATTTTTAAATTTTTCTAAATTAAAAAAACCCCGTCTCTAATTTTTTTTCGGGATCCACTGTTAAACATTTAGCAGGTGATAGCCCAAAAAAGGGCCCCGGGAAAACTTGCACCCCAAGTTTTTAAAGGGGGTTTTTCCAAAAATTTGGGTTACAAATTAGTTTTGTCGTTTTTTTAAAATTTCCGTTAACCAGACTAAGAATGAATACGGGGAAAACAACGTTTTTTCTAAGCACTAATAACACGAAATTTTTGTTCAAATTAAAAAAAAAATATTCCGAATTCTGACAGGGGCAAAAAATAGAAAGGGATCCCCCCTGCCCCGTTTTTTATTATCTCCAAAGAAAATCCACCCAATAGTGTAAAAAAAAATAGGCAAAACTGGGAAAAAAAAAAAATTTTTTAAATTTTTCCGGTTTTTTAAGGGAGGGATTTTTTTTTAAGCTCTTTTAAAAAATTAAATGTCTTGCTCGTTTCCCCATTTTGAAAACAACCTTTTTAATTGGGGTTTTTATAATTTTTATAATTATTTTATTAAAAAAATAAACAACCCCTTTTTTTGTTAGGAATAGTCTTTTTTAAAATCATTTAAAACGATTGGGAAAAAATCACCAAAAAGTCAAATTTTTTAGAGAAAAAACCCCTTGGTTTTAAAACTTTTTAAAGAAAGTAACACAACTCAAAATGCTTTCCTTTTAGCAGGCCAGTTTATTTGCGTATAATTAATTTCAAAAACCCCCGCAATTTAAAATATGGGGTTAACTTTTTCAATTTTAAAAATTTTTTTTTTTTTATTGAAAGCAAATTTAAATCTGCCAGGTTTTCCCCCTTATTTTTAGAGTTATGGACATTGAAAAAAAAAGTTTAAAATTAAAAATTGTTTTTTACCAGAAAAACCCCAAAAAATTATATTTTTTTGGGAGTTTCTTGGGGGAATTTTTTAAAATAAAAGATATATATATATATATAAAATATATAAAAAATATATATATATATATATATATATATATATATATATATATATATATATATATATATATATATATATATATATATATATATATATATAAATATATATTATATATATATATATATATATATATATATATATATATATATAATATAAAAACCCCTTATTTTTTAAAATTTTTTAAATTGATGGGTTGATATAATTAGATACATTTAGATGCATTTAAGGGATAAGTTTATACTATTTTTCATTTTTTATATTAAAGTATTTTTTATACAAAGTCTCTTTTTTGATTTTTTGGGGGACCAGATACTACGAACCAAGTAAAAAGGGGAGAAAGTAAACAAAATATATTAACTTTAGACTATTTTTTAACAGTATTTTACTTGTAATTTTTTTTGCCCAGTTAGTTAATGGAAATTGAAATTTTTTTCCCCGAAAAAAAAATTTGTAAAATATTATTTAAAAGACTAGAAAAGGGTTTTTTAAACCCCCTTTTAAAAAACCCCCTCACATATACCCCTTTTATGAAGGTTTGAGAGACGTTTTTTTTTAAGGGTTTACAACTTTTAAAAATTTTCATACTATTTTGGGGTTGGGGATGTTCCTGCTGTAAAAGATCTTACTTGGGAAAAGGAATTGGAACAAGGGGTGTTTGAGGGTAATTTTTTTTTGGGGGTTTTGGGCCTAGTTAAATACGTTAAAACAAAAATTTTCTGGGCCATTTTTTTAAAATTTTTTAAAATTTAAACCTAAATTAATTATTCATGGGGTTTTTGAAGAAACAAAATATTTGAAATTTTAAAAAGGAGGGTTTTAAAATTTAAAAACAACCCCTTAAAAATTTTTTGGGAAAAAAAATTTAAAGCCCTTTTTATTATTTGAATTTTTACTTTTTTGGTTGGGGGATCGGGAAACCCATTATAAAAAAGAGAAGATTAGTTATTTTAAAAAATTTAAAAGGGAAATTAAAAAGTGTGAAAAAAAAATTAAAGGGGAAGGGGGAAGGGGAAAAAAGGGGACTTTTTTTTTAAAGGGAACATTAGTCCTATATTTTCTTTTTTTTTTAAAATTTTACTTTTCCCAATACTTTTGGTGTATGACAGATCATTTTCCCGTAAGTTTAAAAAAAAAAATTAAAAAGGGGGTATAAAAAAAGGAAAAATTTTTAAATAAAACTTTTTTATTTATATAGGTTTTTGTACAAAAAATTATTTTTAAAAAATTTAATTGATTTTTTTTTTTAAAATTTTAAAAAAGGGAAAAAAAAAGGGGAAAAAAAATTTTTTTTTAAAAAAAATACTTGCAAAAAACCTACAAAAATTTAAAAGAAAAGGTGCAAACATTTTAATAGAAAAAAAAATTTTAATTTTTATTTCTTTATCCTTTTAAAAGGGCAGATGAATAAAAGCCATTCGCCGAATACTGATTTCAGGGAGGGGGGGGGGCCAAAATTTTACCGGGATTTGGGGATGCGGCGCCATAAAGTTTTTTCCCAAACCCTTCCCCCCCAATACAAAAAAAATAAATTAAAATAATTTTTTTTTTAAGAAGAATTTATAATTTGGAAAAACCCCAAAAATGGGGGAAAAAAAGCAATTTTCAAAAATTGGTAAATTTTTTATAAAAAAGGGAATTCCCTAGTCTTGTTCATCACGACTTTATCATTATCTTGGTTTCCTTTTCCTTTAATTGGGGGAAATTTTTCCCTTTATCATTGTCTTCAGCTTTTATTTTTAAACCCCAGATTTTTTAAACCCAGTTCTTGGGGCAACCCGGGGTTAAACGTTGTGCTAGCTTCTTTTTGATCTCCATATGGGGGTCCAGTTGGGGTGAAAAAAAATTTTTTTTTTGATTTATTTTTTTTTCTTATCGCTTTTTAAAAAAAACGTTTGATAGCCAAAAAAATGAAATTAATTTAATTTCGATATCAAGGTCACAAAAAGTTCTTCTTTTTTTTCCAGCGTTATTGGGTTTTTTTATCTACGATAGCTTTTTTGGGGTTTAGGAATTTAGGGGGGAATCGATTTTTTTTGGAAAAAAGGCCAACCCAAAAAACGGATCAATTCAAATTCTTTAAAAGATAGGCAGTTTATTTTTGTTTATCTCTGGGGAACCCCTTTACACTCGTAATATTTTGATCCAAGAAGAATGCTTGAGCGAAATCGAATACTCAAAGGGGGCAGACTTCGTGTTCTTAAGCGGATAAGATGACGAAAATCAGTTTAAAAATTTTTTTTTTTTTTAAAAATATGTACAATTTTTTAACCATATTTCCATAAAAAAAAATTTTTTCCAATTTTTTAAATTCAAATTTATCTGGGTTGTGGAATGAAATTTCAAAAATTTTTTTTTGGCTTGGGTGATCAAAATAAGGGGAAATTTCGTGTCACCTGGTTTTAAAACCAAAGATGTTTTTTGACTGTATTAAATTCAAACATTCATTTTTTTTCGGTTTTGGGGTTTGAGTAGCGCTTTTTTTTTTGATTTATTTGGAGGTTAAGGTTGTTCTTTTTTGCCCCTTTTTTTTAAAAATTTTTGGGCCGGGGTTTAAAAGTTCGTATTTTAGCGACGTCGACAGGGGGAAGATGTTTCTTTGTTGCAATTTGGGGCGGGGTTATCAGGCGTTTGCATTTTTTTTTTTTTTGATGTAAAAAAAGTCTAATTTTTTAAATTTTTTGGCATTTTTTAACCCAAGTTTACGCCACATGAATTTTCGGCGCCACCCATCTTTTTTTCGACCAATGGGGCCCCTCCCCTTTTCCTTTACATCATAAAGCCCAAGGGGATTCCCTTTTTTTAAAGAGTAGGTTGTAAAAACCCACAGTTGGGGAAACTTAACCCCACTTACGGGGTAACTTTGTCAACCCGCGCGCCGACGTTTTTTTAATTTTTGCCATTCCCTTTTCCCCAGTTGGGGGTTACCCCAAGGGGGCCGCTTCAGAAAAAAAAAAAAAAAAATATTTTTCCGGGGCAACTGCGAATTAAATAAAAAATTTAAGCACTTTTTTTACTGTCACTGCAAGCCGCTTACGTATGCTTATTTTTTTTTCCCCCTTTTTGTAAAAAAAGTTATTTTTTCTTCAACGAAAGGGCCCCTGAAAAGGGTTAAAAACCGGGGGCGCAGGGGGATTTGCCCTTTTTTTCCCGGGGCCCTCCGAAATTAAATTATTTTTTTTTTGGGGGTTTTTTCGCCCCAAAACTAAAAATCAAATGCTTTATAAATAGTTACAACAATTTCCAAATTTAATATTAAAAAAAAAAATTCGATTGCTTAATAACAAAAAAATTTAACGCTATAACCAATTTTTTAGCGGGGTAAAAATATACCCACCCCAAAAAAACATATAGTTAGTAAATATTTTTTATTAGTCATAATGGTACATTTAAGTTAACAATATTTTTTCCCCTGAGTTGGTTTTTAGAAAAACACCGCCTAAGTAGAATTTTAAATAAAACCCCACAAAAGGGTTTTTTTCAGAGAAAACGATAAAGAAGACAAAATCCTGATACTACTATGAGTCTGAGCTGATGCAAGGGGATGCAGTCCCAAAATTATCTGAGAAAATTTTCTGCAGAAAGTTAAAAGATATTAATTACGGGGAAAAACCAATGAAATGTATCACTACCAATGTTATTCCAATGAAAAGTAAAAAAATTAACCGCCACATTGATATCTTAAATATATAATGATTTTGGGCTACCAAAAAAAAATTTTTAAAATTCTACATGTTAGCTTAAAGTGATTTTTTATCTTGTTAAGGGAACAGGCCTTTTGCAACTGATTGTAAACAGTGACGGGGAAATTTTTTTTTGGCCTTGCAAACGAGGTTTTAAAACCACGGAAATTTTTTTATACTGGAAATGGATATATTGACAGGGTAAAAATTTACCCCCGGGGGCGATCGGGGCGATTTACAGGTAAGACATTATTTTGGGCCCCTAAAAAGGATCATCATTTGGGTAAAAAAAAGGTTAAATTTATATTAAATATTTGCATTTACGGATTTTGATAATTTCATAAATAAAAGAATGTTTTGTTTAAAATTTTAAACTTTGTTTTTTTAAGTAGTTAACCTAAAATTAAAAGAAAAGCAAACGATATGAGCCGATTAATCAAAAAAATTTTTTCAATTGACTTATTTATCAGTTATAAATAGATGGGTTTTTTTTCCCAACTTTCACCAAATTAATTTGGGTTTTAAAGGGTTGCTTGGACCAACTCTTTTTCTTCAATTTAAAGATCTTTTTTTTAAAATAACCCCCTCAAAATTTTGCCCCCCCAATCCCTCCATCTAATATTCAATTTTTATGGCCTTTTAAACCTGATTTGAAAAAAAAAGTAGTAATGCAGTTTTTTCTTTTAAAGACCTTCACCTAATGAATTTGGGGGCAAACATCTTGTCCAGTTTATTGCCTCCAAACACAGTCATATTGCTGTTTAAAAAAGTGTGCAAATGCTCATCCACTGACGCAAAAAAAAGAGTAAATTTTAAACCTGTTGGGTAACTTTTAAAAATCTTAACAACTTTAAAAACATTACATCTATAGCCTTTGCCAAAAAATTTGATTGTCTTTTCAGATAGAAAGTATTTCTCTCCTTCTAATTTGTTTACTCTTTGTATCCCAAATCAACACTCTTTTAAAAATTTTTCCATGTCTGAAGAATGATGTCTTCACCCCAATCAGATTTTTGATCCATGTGAAAAGTTTCTTCACTTTCACACCAACAATTTTGGGGAAACCACCTTTTTAGGTATTTTTGTTTTTTGCTGGGAACCCCCGGGGAGCTCCAAAGAGCAGCACGATAAATTTTATACATCCTTTTAAAAGTCCAACTTTAGCGGACTGAACTTCCTTTTTAGATTTTTGGGGTTAGTACTTTAAGCATTGAGCCTTTGGGCTGTCCTGATAAAAAAAAAGGGGCATATGGGGAAGGGTATAAAAGTAAAAGATTTAAATTGAATACACCTATGCCTGAGATGGGCAAAGAATGACATAAAGCGGTGCACTGCGAATAGAAGGAAGAGTAAAAAAGGCAAGTGCATCAAGAATGTGAAGAAGAAGAAGGGGGCAGCCCCAAAAATTTGGTAGGGGAAAAGGAAGGTTCTGTGAATCAACACTTCGTTAGCAACCCACTAAGAAAATCCCCCCAACTACTTACATTTATTTCTCTTGTTCCTTTGTTAGTTAATATTTTGAAACAAAAAGGCCTTAACCCCTTTAATAGTTTGTTATTTTCCCCCTTTCAATAACAAAATGTATTTTTTAAAAAATACAATTTTTGTTTCAAAATTTAACCCTCGTTCTATTTTGCATTGGTTGGGCCTAACAATATTGGGGAAACACCACATAAATTATTGTAAAGGGTTTTTTTTAAGGGTTTTAAATAGGGGGTTTCTGTTTTTGGATTATATAAAAAAAGACTTTTTTTTTCCCCAAGTGGGTATGGTAATAATACAAAGTTTAATTAAATGGTCAAAATCGTATTATGAACTTGTACAGCAACATATGGAGGGTACAGCTTTAAAAAAAAATTAGTAAAATACTTTATCACTGGGGGGAAAGATACAAGTATATTTTTAAAATTTTGTTAGTGTTTGTTTTTGAAATATAAAAAAGGAAATTTTTTATTTATTTTTAAAAATTTTTTTTTAAAAGGTTTTTAGTTTTCCCCCCCTTTTTTAAAGTCATTGGGATTATTGAGGGCGCTGGAGACACCTTTTTTACATTTTTTTACACTTTTAGTAAAAAATTCCCCAGCTTTTTTGATTTTTCAATTTTCCATTTTTTTCCATTTTATTAAAAAAGCGGAGGGTCCCCGGGGGCCAGAGTTTTTTTTCTGGGTAAAAGTTGGTTTTAAAGGTTAAAAAGTTTATTATTTTCTTGAAAGGGGACCAAAATTTAAAAAACCGAACCAAAAAAAAAGGGAAACCGATCCGGGTTTTTATGGGGGTTTCACGGCATTTTTCAGAAGGGAAATCCCGAAAGCCAATGGAAGAAAATTTTTGAATGCCATTGGGACAAGACAAAAAATAAATTATGGAAGAATTAAGTATTAAAACAAATGAGGGAAAAACAAGAAGTTTAAAAAAGAAAGATGATCAGCCAAGAAGATCTGAAGAAGGAAAAAAAACCAAATTTGAATTAGTCAAGAAGAAACACGACAAAAATAAAAAACCAAAAAACTTTTTATCAAAGCCAAGATGAGATGAAAAAACAAAGTTACTTGGGGAAAAATTTTCCAAAGAAGATGTAAAAAGGAAATGAAGAAAAACACCCTACAGTCAGTTGAAAGTCATTTTCGAAGCCAAAGGCCAAATACAAAGGGAAGTGCAACATTTACAACGAAAATTAAAAGTTAGTACAGGCGTCTTTGAAAGTAAAAGGCAACAATTTTTTGGGAAACCACCCTTTGGGGTGGCAAGATACCATGGGGTTTTTGCAATTTAAAGGGGTCCCCCCCCGGAAAAAAGGGGAAGCCAGAAAAGGAGGGAGCTCTAGTTTTTCCTTTTTGAGGGAAGTTGGGTTTTTTTTCCAAAAAGCAAAAAATGTGACTATGAATCCATTGTCAAGTTCCTGGAAATGAGATAAAAGCCCACTTACGGGGGGTTTAAAAGGGGGTTCCCGGGGGCGAAGAAAAAGAAAGCCTTTGGGGGATAAGGGATTGGGGGGCTAATTAATCTGACATCCAGCCCCCCGGAAAAATTAAACAAGAATTGGGGAGGTAGTTTCATTGGGTTAATGATCCGGGAAGAACCAGGCGTTAGGAATGGCTAGATTAAGAAAATATCGAAGCTCTCAATTTGAAACAGCCAAACAAACATCCGGGGGGGACAAGATTTTAAAGGGTAAACTTTTTTCCCCCAAAAAGAAAATTCAAAAATGATTTTGAAGAGTATAAAGAAAAAAAGATATTCTTTTTAAAAAAAAACAAAAAAACACCTATGAAATTTTGAGGGAAAAAATCTTTTCTGGAATTTGGGGAAAAGGGGCAGCCAAAGGGGAAAATTTTACCAGATTTAATGTCCCTGCCAGTGTTCGGAAAAAATAGCCAGCTTTGGGGGAAAGCTGGCTAGGTGCTCCAAACCCCTCAAAAAAAAAACCCCCGGCTGCAAAACAATCCATTGGAGTACCTGGAAAAATATGGGGCGGGGAAGAAATGGTAGGATTGGTTCCAAAAATACATTGGGGGGCCCCAACATCGTCCCATTGCAAAATATTTCGTCCAGAAAAAATTTATTTTAAAAAACCCCCCCCCGGGAAATTATACCAATTAAAGGCATACATCAACAAGAAAACCGGGGAAAAACGTTTTAAGGTGGTTTGTTGTAATAATGGGCGAAATTTCCCCTTTGGGTTGACAGGAACATCAAATTTTATTGACTTCCACCAACGAATACTGCGAACAGTAATGAAAAATAATAGATTTCCAGGGGAAAAAAAACCATTGAGAAGTTGATTAAAAAAATTCAAAAACCCCCAAACGAACCCATAATCCAAGCAAGGTGTGAAGACTTAGAAGAAGGTGAAATCCTTTATTAAACCAAAAGGAAAATAGTCTATATCCCAAAAGGGAAATTTTATCCGCAAGGACTTGACACAAAACAGAAGAAATACGGATTTTTGAATGTTGAACCTAAAGATTTTTTCCTCAACAAGCCAAACAAGGTGAAAAAATTTGGGCCCCTTAACCCTCAATATGATATTACCCATCCCTTTTACTACACCGTTAAATTTCCCTTTTAAAAAAAAACTACCTGATGCTCTGAAGATTTGGTAATTTTTAAAAAACCCCGTTAGATCCGGGCAGGTTCTTTTGGGGAAACCCTTTTAAGAAGAACAAAAACGCTTTCTCTCTTGAAAAGGATTTGGGAAAAAAAACATAGTTCAACATCGAATAAATAGGGGTGATGCACCCCGATAAGGCAACCACCACGACAAATTTCCCCCTTTTAGCCAAAAAGACAAGTTGATAAGTTTTGGGAAGAAAACCCAAAATTATAGAACCACCCCGAGTCCTGGTGTCCCGTAGTCCGGTTTAAAGAAAAAAGATGGTTCACCAGATTTTTTTGATTTCCCGAAGACTTAATGACGCCCGAAGAAGGAATTTTCCCATTCCCAAGAATAGGATACTCTAGGGGACTTTGACGAGTTAAAAAAGGTTTTCGACTTTAGACCAAAAGTGGCTATTGGGAGTGAATTTTTCCCCAAGATGGAAAAAATTTTCCCTTTGAAACCGTTGGGCAGTTTAATGTTATGCCATCTGGTCTATGCAATCCCCCTGTTTTTGAAGATTGATGGATTTAAAATTACGTGGACTAACTTAGCAAACATGTTGATACCTGATGAATTTATTTTTGGAAAAATTTGAATACCCCCTTTTTGAAATTTTTTGAAAGGTTTTTTTCAAAAAAGATCTGCCCAGCTAAACTTAGTCCAAAAAATGTCCCCTTTTTAAGAAACAAGTTAAATACCGGGGACAAAAATTTTTCTGAAAAAGGGGGAAAACAGATCCATAGAAGAAAAATATCCAAAACTGGCCTACCCCAAAAAACAAGCATGAAATTGAAATTTCCTGGGGTTGTGCACTTTATAAAGATTTATACATACCCGCTATTGCCAACCTTAACGACTTCCCGAGAACAAAAAAAGTTGAATGGAGAAGATTGTGAAACATTTAACAACTAAAAAGCCCTTTAATCCTCCATTTTTTCTATCCTAAACCCAAAACCCTTTTTTTGTAATGATGCAAGCAATATTCTTTTGGTGGAATTTTGTCACAGATACAAGAGGGCCCCAAAAAAAAGAAAAAAGGTTTTAAAAATTCTTTCAATTTGAACGAAATTTTGTGTGACCAGAAAAAAAACTTTTAGCTATTGTCAAATCAGTGGAGATTCCATAAGTCCCTTTTTGGCCCGAAACCACCAAGGACGGACCATGCATCACTAAGTGGTTCTTTTTTTAAAAACCTGAAGGTCAGAAAAGCACGGTGGTTAATGTTCAAAATACGATTTTAAAAGAACATCGAAAGGTTAAACCATAAAAAGCTGACGCTCTTTTAAAAAGACCCTTCCCCAAATTGTAAACTTGCAGTAGAGGGGAAAACAAGAAGATCCCGATGAATTTCACTGCCAAGAACACCCTCCAGTGCTCTCAAGCAGGGACCCTAAAAACCTCGCGAACAAAAGAGGATCCGACTTTGGAAAAAATTGTGAAATTTAAGTCAAAAATTAGCACGACCCCCCCATAAAATAGTTTCAAAAATCCGAGATTTAAAGGGATCCAAAAAGGGGTCTTTGAATGGGAAAAATGGGCTTTTTAAAAAGTTTTGGAAAATTTTTTTGGGGAAAACCTCCCATCAAACAAACTACCAAAAACCAAAAGGGTTTAGGGGAATATTGCAAGCCGACAATGGTATGCGGTGGGGCCTTTTGGTTGGGGAAAACTTTTAAAAAAGGGTTTGGGGGAAAAGGTTTTACTGGCTGGGGGGCGCCGATGTTAAAGACTGGTGTAAAAAGTGAAAACTGCGCCCCAGCAAGGGCCCCAAAACCCCAAATGGAAGTAAGCAACAAGAACCTTTTGAAAAAATTCCAAGACAAAAGGGACCTTTTCCCCAAAAAAAAATCTGGGAATCGTTTTATTTTTGGAGCGATGGATTACTTTAGCAAAAGGCCGGGGAATCTACGCAAAACCAAATCAAAAAAAGCTACCACTATTGGAATACTATTTAACAATTTTGGGGGAATGGGTGAGAAATACATCGATCCCGAGTGATTTTTTCAAGAACCTTGTAATTCCCGGGGTCCATAAAACCCAGAAAAAACACCCCCTTCACCCCCAGTCAGATGGAATGGTCTAAAGATTTAAAAGAACTCTTGTTAACTACCTGAAAATTAAGGAAAAGACCAACAAAGTAACTGGGACACCTGTATACAGTCGTTTTTAGTCTATCGCCCGCACTCAAAACAACTGGAACGTCCCCCAAAAATCATTTTTTGGGGAGTTATCCCTTTCCAGTTGTTTTTCTTTCGGGACGACCTTCTAAAAGAAAAACCGGAAGGTAATCAACCAAAACAGCTGCAAGAAATACACAAAAAGGGTTCGCAAAAAGTACAAAAGGGCCCTTTTGGGAATCCCGCTAGGGTTTTAAAAAGGGGTAAAAAGGGGTTAATTGTTGGAAAAAAAGGTTTGGTTTTTAATCCAAAAAAACCCGGGGGGTTTCCCCCAAACCAAAGTCATGGGGGCCAATAAAAAGAAACCCCGGAATGATCGGTGTACGAATTTAAAGACCCCCGGCGAAGATGAAACTTGTAATCTAGAACGGCTTTTGGGGGAAAAAAGATCGAGAAGATTTTAATCGAGACGATCAAAACTTGAGGGGGGGGAATGTTACAGATTTTAAAATTAAAAGGTTTTGTTATTGAATATAAAAGGTTGAATTATTTTATTTGGGTTAATAATTTATTTAAAATAGGTTTTTTTTGTTTTTTTCCTTTTTTTACGGTCTTTGGGGTTATTTTTGGGGGGCTGGGGACACCCTTTTTTAATTTTCTTACATCCTGTGTAAAAAAAATCCTTCCAGCTATTTCTAGACTTTTCCAGCTTTTCCATTTTTTTCCCTTTACTAAAAAAAAGCGAGGAAACCGCACGGGCCGTTTTTTTTTATTGAGGGGAAGAAGTTAAGAGTTAAAGGTTTAAAAAAGTTGTCTTATTAGTTATTTTTAAGAGTTACCATAGAAATTTTTTTTAAAACCCGGGGTACCCAAAAAAGGGAAAAACCAGGATCCGTGCTTTATAGGGGGTTTTCCGGAACAATAAAAAAAAGGGAAACTTTTTAATATTAAAGAATTGATCACGGATTTAATTAAAATTCTAAACGTTTTTTTAAGTTTTCCCCAAAAATTATTTTCTGTTAAACATCTATAGTGGGAAAAATTTTTTTAAAAAAAATACAAATGAAAAAATTTTTTAAAATTTGTAAAAAAAAAGTTTTGATTAAATATCCTTGTGATTGAGTTTTCTAAAGAAAAACTCTAAGTACACGATTTTAAAAAAACCTCAAAAATTTAAATTTATTAACAATTTAAAAAAAAATTTTTCCCAAAGTTTTACATTTTTTTTATAAAAGTAAATGTTGCTTCCACCCCCAAAAAGATTAAAAAAAAATATGGATGAAAAAAATGTTTTTTTTGATAATCATTTTTTCCATCCCAAAAGGAAAAGTTTCAAAAAAAAACCAAAAAGAACAACCCCCCCAAAAAAACTAATAAAAACTATGGGAAAATTTTTTTAAAAATATCTGATGTCAAATCCCTTTTTTCTTTTCCCCAAATTTTTTGTACAGACTATTTAATTAAAGCTTTTTTTTAAAATCCACATAAAGGGAACATTCATAAAAAATGTTTATAAATTTTTTTCCCTTTAATTTATTTAAAAAAAAAGTTTGTGTTGAAATATGAGTAAAAAAAAAAGTAAAAAGGTCAAAGTTAGGTAAAAAAAATTGCCCATAAAGTTTTAAAAAAAAACCCTATTAATGTATTTTTAATATCCATGTTCTGTCTTTTTTTTCCCTTTTAGTTCCCGGGAAAAAAAAAGAAAAATTTCCCCAAAAATTTGGTTACTAATAATTTTCATTAATTAAAAAAAAATTTTTAAAAAATTTCCAAAAAACTGTTTTGCAGATAGTATCATGATCTTTTTTCCCCTTTTAAAAAATAAAAATCGGGTTTGGGTTTAACTACAATTTTTTTAAAATATAGTAAATTTTCCCCATATTGCTACCGATTCCTTACTAAAAGGAGAGTAAACTACTGATAAAACCCCCCAAAAAAAAAAACATTAAAACACTTGTATATATAATTATTTTGTTTTTTTTTGATAAACAATCCAATTAAAAAATTTTTTTTAAGAAAACTTTTTCTTACAGTTATATTTTCTTACTTGAATTTTTCCTTGCCCCTTTTTTTTTATTGTTTATTTGAAAAAATAAGGATGCATCAAAATTTTTTAAAAAAAAATTTTTTTTTAAAATTTTATTATTTTATTATTATTATTTTTATTTTTATGTGTTATTCAAATACCCAAAAAATACAAAAAAAAAAAATTTTCCGTGAATACTTTTAGTTTCATTTATAAATTTATTTTACCGAAGTATTTTTTATTTAAAATCCCAATTTTTTTCTAAAATCCCAAAAATTTTTTACCGATCGGAAAAACCCTTTTTGGGAAACATTTTAAAAAACTTTTTTTAGACCCGAAAGTTTATTAAGGACCGAAAAACTTTTTCCAGGCCCTTTTTCACTAAACCCATTTGTTACTTTAGATCCATGAAAAAAAAAAATAATGTATTTGGGCATAGCCTTTTTTATGGGGTTTTTAGGGAAAAAATTCAGTGGATTTTTTTTTTCTTTTGGAATAAAATTAGTAAAACTACGTACTGTGTTTTAAAATTTTTCTAATTGTTATAATAAATAGGTATCAAATTTCGGAAAAAAAACCTTTTTCGATTAATAAATTATTTTTAAATTTTTTTTTTTTAAAAGTTTCGGTCGAAAAACCAAGTAATTAAAGAAAAAAAAGGGTTTTGGTCCGCCGTTGGGGTTCCTACCCAATTGGGTTGCCCACAAACCCGCTGACCTGCAAAACATTACTTTGGTCTTTAAAACTAAAATGTGGTATAAAGCAACCAAATTTTAATCTAAACTTTTAATTTATAGTATCTAGGGGAAAGGGGGGATCACCAAACTAAACCGGGGTTATTACCCCCCAAAATTTTTCTTTAAAGGGAAAAGGTAATGCTGGGTTTTCTAGATTTTTGGCTTAAAAAAACCCTTCCTTCAAAATTGTTTTTGGCGTTTTTCTATTTTATATACCTACATACATAAAAAAACTAAGTGTAAAGAAAATAGTGTAATATACTTACTTTCCGATCCTTTTTCCTTTAAATCACGAGAAAAAAATTAAATTTTAACACAAAAAAAAATTCTCCCAAAAAAAAGGGTTTGTAATTTAAAAGGGAATAATCTTTTTTTTAAAACCCGGCGTCGTTGTCAAAAAAATAAAACCGTGCGAGGAAATTTGCAAACGGGTCGATATGTTAATGTGTTTACATTTAGAGGAAATGTAATAGACGCAGTAAACGTAACGATTCTGCATTAAATATTATTATAACGTTAAACCAAAAATTTTTTTTTTAAAAATTAAATCGTATCTGATGCGTTTTAAAAGGCGAACTTGTATTTAAAGACCATTCATACATGGAAATTTTTAACTTTTATAAAATACAAAAAAAATTTCAGTAAGATTTTTTCAATTATTAAAAATATTTAAAGGGGTTAAGAAAATTTATCAAAAAAATCGAAAGAAAAAGACCTGATAAAATAAGTTTAAAATTAAACGTTATCACAGTTATTTTTTAATAACGTTACAAAAGTCCAAGATGTTTTTGCTTAGGGGGAAGAAACCCAAAAAGCAAAAGACATGACCATGTTAAAAAAAGGGGGTTTTGGAAAAAAAATGGAACTATTTACACTAAGTTCCCTTTTTTTCCACCCCCAATCCTACTCTAAACTTGATAACAAAGAGACCTACTGATAGGATTTCTAAAATATTGCAAATGTGGTAGCTAAGGAGAAAACATGATAAACATGGCAAAATCCCAAAGATTTGAGTTACCGGGGTAGTAGAAATCAAAAATAAGTTTCCCGAGAAAACGATGTGTATTTTTACTACTAAAGGAAAATAAACCGATAAAATTCTGTGTCCAACAATTTGAAACCCCGGCCCGTTAAATGTTTGGGGGATGGCGATAAAAAAAACGGGCCCAGGATGAAAAAAACACCAAAAAAAGACAGAATGAGACACCAAACATTGGAGGACCAAGAGCTTCCAAGCGAAGCCAAAACAGATTTTGTATGCAGCACCAACTGGTAGACAGTCAGTGGCAAAAAACAAAAAAAACCCAAAAACCCCCAGAATTCAAAGGCTAAGGGAAGGATTTGCAGGGTATAGAAAATCTCAAGAAACCTTGGGAAGGGTGTTTCACCAGTTGATTTAATTAAAAAAAAAAAGAGGGGAAAACAAAAATTGATTTTTTTATTAAAGGGGGAAGGGGGGAATTTTATTTTTTCAAAGGAAACATATTAACGATCGTTTGAGGATACCCTAAATTCTATTAGAAATTTTTAAAAAGGCCATATAGTGAGATTGACTATTTTTAAAGGGGTTTTGGAATTTTTGTTTTTGGACTATTTGTATAAGGGGAAAAAGCTTAGACAAACAAATGCACGTATTGACTGAAATCGATGATTTAAGCAACACTGTTTCCCCAAATTAAAATTTTTTTAACCCAAACCCGGCCCCCCTTAACATATCAAAGGGGTTTTTTTCCTTTAACACAAAGTTCCTTCGGGAAATTAAGACCCATTTTTAGAAAAACCCCCATCAAATTTTATTTTATAAAAAGATATAAAACAACAAAATTTTGTAAGTTCAATACATTTTAAAAAAAAGGGCAGTTAAATGTTTCTATGTAAGAATCCCTATTATTTTTGCAGGCTTAACAAAATTCTTCGTTCCTCTAAAATTTTGAAAAAAATTTTCCGTTAATCAAAACCAATCAAACTATTGACAAAAAACAAAAATTTTTCTATATCTTTAACCGGGGAACAGCCTCAAAAAACCCGTCACCCCGAAAACCCGGTAAAAGGATGCCCCCGACCCCCTCAGTTCCCGGACCCAAACAGTCCGCGGTCCTTTAGTTTGGGCCCCCCGGGGGCGTTTTAGGTTCTAAAGATATTAAATGCATGCGAAACAGAACCCAAATTTATAAGGGACTAAACAAAGGCAAAATTGAAACAGAATATGTCTGCGAAAAGGATTCTTTAATTTCGTATTAATGCAATAATATACTGTTCGAAACAGGGAGGAAATTCTTTCCAAATTTAAATTTGAGTAATTTAAATCCGAAATTTTTTTTTTTTTGACACTAGGGGTTACCTTTCTTCATAAAGAGAATGACTTGTTTTTTAAAGATTTTTCAAATGTGGTAAGTCCAGTTTTTTCTGCGTTTTCCTAGAAAAAGGGTTTATCCAATTTTTCATCTGCTCTGCTGCCCCGAACACCCCCTGGGTCCCCAATGCTCGCCCGTACAACCGATGTATCCAGAATTTACAAATGACCCGAGGAAAACCCCCCCCCCAAACTGTTTAAAAGCAGGAAAAAATTGGGGCCCCCTATTGCCTTAAGGAACCCCCGTTAACCCCCCATAGTCCCTGAAACGCAGCCTTTTTCCCCCCCAAAATTTTAACACAATAATATTTTCTTTAGAAGTTTTTTGAAAAAGCATTGCCCCCCACCCATCCTTTTTGTTTTTATCCATCAATAATTAATAGTCAATGGGGGAATTTCTTGACAGATCTAAATAACTGCGAATTTTTTTTTATCCACTATACCTTAGTATCTGGGGGGAAAGAACCCCTTGCCTGTGTTTTCCCCCCACTGCCCCCCCTTTTTTTTAAAAAAAGAAACTTTTTTTCTTTCTTAAGCCCCAGGAAAAATCACGGAAAAAACTCAAAAGTGAGCAAAAACCCACTAAAATAGATACTGATATTCAAGTTGGTTTTCCCGATTGGAAAAAATTTAGGACCAAGGATTAATACCACTTTTTTTCTATTTCGTTTTATTTAAGGTTGGCAAGGGGGCTTGCACCCTTTTTAAGTTGATAGGAGACATATAAACCCGATTGAAAAGAGAACAAAAAAATTTCCCCTTTTCCCCCCTCCAAATAAACGAAGACCGACGGCCCCCGGATTTTTAGGATTTTGGGACAGTGTTGTATTTCAAAAATTTTATTAGAAATTTTTAGAAATGTTAAAAAAATCTACATTTTAAAAAACCTTTTTATTTAAAAAAAAGCATGATCTTAAAAAAAAAAAAAGAAATGTAAAAAAAATTTATTTTTTAAAATGGTTAAAGTATTTTATTTTTTAATTAAATGTATTTATTATTTTATCGAGCAAAAAAATAAAAAATTTTTTTTATGGTTAAAAATTCCCCGTCGTTTGGGTTCATTGCATCGCATTACGAGGGCAGGGCGTTTATTTTCTAAAGGTTTTAAAAAATATTCTTTTTTTTTAAAAAAAATGTTTTCGCGTGGGAAAAAATTTAAATTTTTTTTGGTATTTCAAAGCAAAAGGCCGATGTTGTTGGGAAATTTTTTTTTTTAGTACCATGGCCGACAGGTCCCATCCCAAAAAAACGTTTAAAATGCCCTTTTAGGACAAAATCCCCAAAAATTAAAGTTTGGGGGGTATTTTGGGGACAACATTGTAAAACCCTTTTTTCATTGAAGGCAACTTAAAGGGCAAAAAATTTGAAATGCTGCAAAAGGGAATTTACCGGCTGGGAAACTTAAATGAATTTCGAGGAAATTTGGTTTTTAGCAGGATGGTTCCGCCATAACGAAAGGGCCAGTTTAAAAATTTTTACTGGGGTTTTTCCGAACGGCTTTTTGTAGAGGACCCCCATGGGGGGCCCCCAATTTGACCCCTCTTGATTTTTTTTTGGGGCCAATTAACTCAACGATTTGGGTATCCCATGAGAGGCCGAAATTTATATGAGTTAAGGGAAAAATTTGACATTACCAACCCATTACACCGGGGGATTGTCGAAGTTTGACGGGGTTTTTAACGGGTCGGGGATTGCGAAGCTCAGCAGGGCAATGTTTCAGATTTTTTAAAATGAGAATGCTTTCAGTTTATTTTTTTGAGTTTTTTTTTTTGTTAGGCTTTATTAATTTCATTAAATTTTTTTGAACTTACTTTTTTAGTAAAATTATTATTTTATTTTTTGGGAAAATTTATAAAAAAAAACAAAAATTTTAATTCTGTTGTATTAAAAACAAAGGATTAAATGACCCATAAAAAAAAAAAACAAAAACCCCCAAAAAAGGATTGAAACCAAAATTGAGTCCCCTTGGTTCGTGTGTGTGTGTTTTTGTGTGTATGTGTTTTTTGGTTGTGTGTGTGGTTGTGTCTGTGGGGTGTGTGTGTGGGGGGTGTGTGTGTGTGTGTGTGTGTGTGTTTTTGTTTTGGGGTTTTTTTTTGTTTTTGGGGAGAAGGGGAAATTTCCCTAACGGCATGTCTTCTGCCGTCTTTGGGCCAAGCCTTTTCCTTTTAATTGACATCTCCTTTTTTCGCACTGAAAACTCTGCAGGCAAGAATTTTTTTCCCCCGAGGGAAGGTGAAACTATTGTGGGGTTGATAGAAGACCAATTTATAGAATGTGCTTTATCGAAAAAATATTTAAAATTTTATTTAATATGTTTTATTTTTTTAAAAAATTTCTAGGGTCTAGATCAAGGGTTTTCTTCTTACAATTGTGTGAGTACAAAATATTTAAAGGTTAGTACGTTAAAAACACAAAATAGCCACTTAATTGGAAAAACGCCTGCACCCCCTTCATGAAAAAAGGGAAAAAATACGTGGGCGCAGATATAAAAATTGTTGGAGAAAACTTGTATCCAAGGTAGGTATCAAGCTGTAAAAAGGCCTTATTCATTATTCATTAGTCATTAGCCAAAAAATGTGATTCGTAACAACTATAAAACATTGCATGTAGCGAGTGAGGAATGCATTTACAAATTAAGTCTCGAGTCAATAGGAAAACAGCACATAAACAAGTGATGCTCAGGCGCAAAAAAAGTATAAAAGTTCAAGGACGTTAATTTGAACGCATTTATTTTTTAATTTTTTTAAAAAAAGTAATTTTTTCTAATTTTTAATGATTTTCTTTTTAAATGAGTTATATTTGCCCTATTATTTTAAAGCATCCAGTTAATATATATTTTTTTAAAAATATGTTTAACATCATAAGGTGATGGCGTCTGTTTTTGCGTACATCAAATGATAACATATATATATATATATATATATATATATATATATATATATATATATATATATATATATATATATATATATATATATATAAAAAAAAAAAAAACATATATTAAATAATTCACCATAAAATTTTTATTTCGGCAGAAAAGCAAAGATCCCCAAATTCAGCGCCAATCAGACTAGTTGTGATTTTTTGGAAACAAACCTGTATGTTGTGATGAATAGAGTCATTTGATTACTGTTTTTTCCCATGGTGTTTTACCAACATGTTCTAGTGACCCAATATATTATATACTTACCCACTAAACCGGTCTTGGTAGCTCAACATTAACCTTTCTATTTTTCTATTTTGTTTGATTAAAAAATACTTATCAGCTTTTATATCAAACCTTTTATGCCTAAGGTCTAAGGGGCTAGGTCATATGATTTTGAGAAAAGAAATTTTTAAAATTTAAAAACGCTAAAAAAACAAAGGGTTTTTTGGATTGATAAAATTTTTTTTTACCAATATGTTTTCCAATTATCAAAGATCTGTAGGTCATAAGCTGCAAGCATTTTAAAAAAAAATTGATGGAAAAAACGAAATTTATTGATAACGCCCGTTTTTCTGAATTTATAACAATTTTGTTTTGTAAAGTATGTTTATTTCACTTAGCGAAACAAAACTGAACTAAAAATAATCTTGATATTCTCACATGACTCTAATCACCTTAAATGAAAACCTAATAGTTCGATTAGTTTAAGAAAAAAAGCTAAATTCCTTTTTTTTTTCCTTTTAAAAAAAATTTTACAAAAAAATCTCCCATATTGGGATTTTGCACCGTGAGGTAAAATATCTTAAGCTTTTTTTTTTACAGAACTTTTAAAAAATCTGCAAATTGGTTAATTTTTGAGCCAAAAATTTGGGATTGGATATTGGAAAAAAATGACTCACAAGGGTTTAAAAAATAGCAAAAACAACGCTGCCGAATAGACAGGGAAAAGCGACATAGCCCCTTTTGCTCGGAGCACGGGCTTTCACCCCGTTATTCCCGGTATGGATATTTTTTTATTTAATATCTCCTGAGTCTCCCGACTTATGGCGTTCTTATCAAATCTTTTTTTTAAAAAAAAATTTAACAATATTTTCTATCGGATAACGTCAATATCTCATTTGCCAAAATTGACTTATTTTTCCCCCGTACCCTTTAATTGAATTTAATAAAATAAAATTATCGAACCTAACAGTTATGACATGACATAGAATATCGATAAAATTTCCAACCAAACTAAAACAATAATATAAGACTTAACAAAAAAGAGTAAATAAATACTATCAGTATCGGAGTTCCCGATGTTGGCGTGTGGGTCGGCCATACCGACGAGTAGTGTTTCCGAAGCCCCGATTTAAAGACAACAGTTTCGGTAAAAACTTGAAATTAAATTTAAAAAGTAAAAAGATTACTTATGGTGCCTGACTGTTGTTTCATATTTTTGGTAGTCAAATATGTTTTTTGCGGTAATGAAACAATTTTAGCACAGTGTTATTTTTGTGGTAAAATTTTAAACTCTCCGATACCGATAAAATGTGGGTACAATTTATTTTAAAAAGCGGTTTTTAAAATTGTTATTTTTTAAAAATGACAGATCAAGATGCAAAAAATTCATCCAGTGGTAACAGTGCAAATGAAAATTTGTGAATAAGGTATGTGCCACGTTTATGAAATTAAGGGAAGAATAATACATTTAAAATATAAGAATGTAAATGCAACTTGCGTATTTTAAATTGAATACCCTGTTTATAATTACATTTTTAGGGTTTACATAGGATTTTAGCCGTCATGTCCCAAACGTAAATCTAAGGTTTTTTACAGATGCTTTTTTTGTCAAAAAAGTCGTTTGCTAAAGTAGATAATCTCGGTTTTTTCCTTTTTAAAAGCATTTATTATTAAATATAAGTTAAATTTCCTGTTGTAAAGGACCCAACAAAGATTTTTATGATATTTTGGGAACTATCCATACAGTGATTAAAAATACGACTAAAAAAAAAATTGAAAAAAATGAAAACGGTTTTTTTAAAAATGGAAACGCCAAAATTTTATAATTTTATCCTATTAAGCCCTAAAAATAAGTTTGTGTAGAATTGTCTATTTCAGATATTTTTTGTTTTTAAAATATATTATCAATGTAATATTTTTATAAAGTTTAATTTTGGGGTTTCCCCGATTTTAAAGTTGAGGTAAAAATTTAAAAATTTTGAAAAATTTTTTGGCTTTTTGAATAATGTCGTAGCGATTAATATACAAACAAAGATTATTTTAACTCATTCAATATTTATCAATAGGTCATTGTTATTTATGGATAAAGTAATATATTACCATTATCATTTGATGTACGCAAAAACAGACGCCATCACCTTATGATGTTAAACATATTATTAAAAAATATATATTAACTGGATGCTTTAAAATAATAGGGCAAATATAACTCATTTAAAAAGAAAATCATTAAAAATTAGAAAAAATTACGTTTTTTAAAAAAAATTAAAGTAAATGCGTTCAAATTAACGTCCTTGAACTTTTATACTGTTTTTCCTATTGACTCGAGACTTAATTTGTAAATGCATTCCTCACTCGCTACATGCAATGTTTTATAGTTGTTACGAAAAGAGATACACCCGGTCTTGAATTGTATCTCAGAAAAAAAAAAACGAGCCCAGAAAGATCTGGAGAGCGGGATGGGTTATCCATCGACTATCAAAAGTATTTTGTTAAAAATTATCGATGAGGAAGCCACATATTATGGAAATGCGCCATAACTATAACTTAAATTGAAATTAGCAGCAAGATCGCCATATAAAAAACATAAATTTTTTGAAAAAAAAATTTTAAATCAAAAAACTTTTAAACTTTTTTTCGAAATGAATTTTAAATTTTGGTTTTTTAAAAATTCAAAAAATGGAATTTTAATTTAATTTTTAATTTTATTTTTTAAATTATTTATTATTAATTATTTATATTATATATTTTAAAAATTAAAAAATAAATTATTA
This sequence comes from Listronotus oregonensis, assembly GCA_019359885.1. Classification (NCBI taxonomy): domain Eukaryota; kingdom Metazoa; phylum Arthropoda; class Insecta; order Coleoptera; family Curculionidae; genus Listronotus; species Listronotus oregonensis. The sequence continues at coordinate 3,022 of JAHBCN010004341.1, read as the reverse complement.
ATTTAATTATATAATATATATATATATATATATATATATATATATATATATATATATATATATATATATATATATATATATATATATATATATATATATATATATATATACTTCAATTTAACTTCAAAGGCTTTTTTTCTTTAATAAAAACATTATATAAACAAAGTTACTTAAAAAAAAAAAAAAAATACATTATAATAAATAGCGTAGTAGGGATGTCAAAAAATACATTAAAATAAAAAAAAAAAAAAAAAAAAAAAAAAAATAAAAAAAAAAAAAAAAAAAAAAAAAAAAATTTTTTTTTTTGCCTTAAAAAAATAAAAAGATCTAATAAAGCAAAAAAAACTTCGAGAATAAGAAGAAGAAGGAAAGGGTCATGTCAAGAATTAAAAAATAGCACAAAACAGCAAAAAAAAAACAACATAGGTTGGTCATAAAAAAAAATGAAAAAAAAAATGTAACAAGCCTCACACAAAACTATCTTTTAAAAATTCGTCAGAGAAAATACCTTAGACAATAGAAGACCTTTCACTTTCCTAAATCGTTTTCCGAGGATATTTTCCGAATAAGGTGATTAAACATTTTTCTACCATTATCACAAATGATTTTTTTACCAACGTTGAGGACGTAGGGGGAAAAGCCCCCGCACATTTGAGTTGGGAAAAAAAGATTGTGCAGAAATTTCAGCCAAAATTTTTTTTCCAAACACACCTTTTCCCAATATGAAAATACATGGCAATTTTAAAAATTTTCTTAGCCAAAAAAAATTTACAAGATTCGCGATGTTTGCCCCAAATATAAATCTAACAGCTCTTTTCTGCAAGACAAACACGCTATTAAACAGGAAATGAGCGCAAGAACCCCAAAGCATACCCCATATCGGAGGGACTCAACGGGGCATAGTCCCGTTTCGACCCAAATGACTATTTAATTCCTGGGAAACGACTTTAACAGCATAACACCCTAGATTTTTTTTTTATTAAATTTAAAATGTGCTGTTCAAATTTCAACTTATCATATGTATAACCCAGAAATTTATTTCCCGTAGGATTACTTTTTGGGATTCCCCGTTGCACACCCCTAAGCCTGCACCCAAAGTTAATCATTTTTTCTTAAAATTAAAGGGTTGGGAAATTGGCGTCACACCGCCTTTTTAAACTTAATTTTGTCTCAATGCTCTGCTTCAATTCACCTCATCACGGCCGTGCCCAGAATGGTTGTGTCGTAGCAAACATAGAAACTCACCCGATATGGGTAATCTGGCAAGAATTTATAAAATTAAGAATAGGAGGGCCCAAAACAGATCCCGTGGAAACCCGTTGATTTTCATATTCAGACTGACTGTTATTGAACAAGACACACTGATAACGATCCGAGAGGTGGGAAAACCATTCCCAAGATTTTCCTCTAAATCCATAAATTCAAGTTGCTCAGCAGTACTATGTGATCTAAAAAGTCAAAAGCTTTAGTGAGATAACAGAATACAGCCGAAGCAACCTCTCCATCATTTAGGGTCAGATAAAGGTGTTAAGAAAAGAAAACACTGCATCACAGGTATTTGTGTCTTTCCCGAAACCCGAACTGGGGAAGAAAATAAACGAATTGTCAAAAAAAAATCACCCCTTTTCGTTTTTCTATAATTTTTGCGAGTGTTATGAGTAAAGAAACGTCGAAAAAGGGGGCCTCCCAGTATTCCCCCTTTAAAAAATGGAATTACTTTGCCAATTTTAAAAAAGATGGAAAATTCCCACAGAAAACGACCAATTTATAGCCTCCACTAAAGCTTCTAGTGCCGAAATGGAAGGTAAACAATTTTAATTTAAAAAAAGATCCAACCCGGGAAATTTTTATTTTGATTTCGCCCCCCTAATTTCTTCTATGTTTGTGGGATGATAAAAGGTCTCCCGCACTGAAACTCCATCAAGAAAGTATAGAGCGTCATATTTTTGTATAATTTGGCCAGACAGATTAGACGCCACAGTACAATAAAAAGTTTAAATCAGATGGGCTGATTCCAGAATGTATCGCAGACCACCCCTTATTTTGACAAACGACTTTCCCAAATTTTTTGGATTACTAGAATTATCAATTCGGCCAGAAAAAAAAGACCTTTAGCCAACCTAATAATTTTTCTATAAATTTTACGATTTTATTATAGTTGATACAAACGCTGGACAATCCATAAAAAACTTTCTATTTTGTGCAGGGTCGCATATTTTGAGCTGAAATTCTTAAACCCTTCGTAAGCCAACACTTTTTGATTTTGTGCTTAATAAGTCTCAGCGGAAAAAATAGGGAAAAAAATCCATCAAGCCCCCATGAAAAACTTTCCCGTGGATACTCAGAATCGGAACAGCACCCCAACTCGCCCCCATAGTTGATAAAACCTATCATAGTTCTTTCTAGTATACAACCTTCCATGTTTCCCAATTTTGGTTTTTTGTCAAAGGTTAAAATCACACAAACAGCCCCATGATCTGGACCCGATTTAAAAGAACCCTTTTTTTGAAAATTTAAAATCTATATTTGAACATACATAACAACATTGATTTTGTGTTTAGTTATACATAGGAAATTTAAAACACCGACTAAATGAGCCAAATTGATAAATATTAATTTTTAATTTTTAAAAAATCAACATTAAAATCACCCGCTAAAATAATATGTGAGTTTGTAGGAACTCCCAAAATGAGTAACTCGAGCTGGATATAAAACAATTAAAATTAGTATAGGCGGTCTGGTTTTTTTTTTAATTAATTTTAAATAATATATATATATATATATATATATATATATATATATATATATATATATATATAAAAATTGATAATTATTTTAGGACCTGAAAACGTATTTTCGGGGTAATACCACGAGTGCTTAAAAATTACCGATAATTTTTATGAAAACTTGTTATTTATAATTCCCCGAGACCGAAAACAGTGGAATTTGTATAAAAAATTCAATGAAAATTTTCTGGTTTAAATTTTTTTGAGAAAAGGTTTTTGGGGAAATACTTCTAGAA
>JAHBCN010004340.1:7500-65198 GCA_019359885.1 Listronotus oregonensis | reverse complement strand
GAGCATGAAATCTAGTTCATAAAAAAAACTTTAGATTTTTCGGTTACACAGTTTGCAATGCAATGCTAATATATTTTTAAAAATTGTAACTTTATTATCGCCTCATATTTATGAACAGCAATAAAAATACCAGTTAGTTGTAAGCTAATATTATCATTTCAAAATTGAGTCCTTTATCATCAAAAAATCGTACAGCGAAAAGATTAACATTAAGTTTTACTACTGAAGAAGAAGTAGGTTTAATGATTAAATGGTAGTGTCAAGGAAATACTTACCAAAAGATATTAAACATATTCGCTGCTCAGTATTCGAATAGACCCATACCCGGAAAATCAACAGTCAAAACTCCAAAGAAAATTTTTTTCCCTATTTAAAGATGATTTTTCGGGAAAAATCAAACTTTGGTACCAAAATGAAAGCTGCCCGGCAAAAAACCCTGGCTGTTGGGGGAAATTTTTACCTATCCCTTTTTGACAATGTTACCAATCACACCATAAATTACCACCGGTTTTCTGTATTTCACCAAAATTCCCCCTCTGGGCTATTTAAAAAAAAAAGGAAAAAAATTACACTAATCTAAACGTAAAAGAAATTTTATGAACGTCTAGGGAAATTTATTTAACTATTATTTGAATAGTAAAAATTTTATTGAAAAATTTTAAAAAATAGTTCTTGAGATTTGTTCTTTAGTCAGTTTGACTTAACGCGTCTGCAAAATACAATTTTAATCTTTTTGCTATACGATTTTTTGATAATGAAAGGCCCAAAAATTTCAAAATGACAACTTTTCAAACAACTAGTATTTTTATTGTTGTTCATAAATAAAGGCGATAATAAAGTAACTTTTTTTAAAAAAATTTAAGCAGATAATTGCAAACGGTGTAACCAAAAAACCCCAAATTTTTTACCAGGGACTAATTTGCATGCTCTTCAATAAATTTAAAAACCAAAATTCCCTTTGCCCCCCCGCCCGGGACGATGCATCACCCAGTATATTCATTAACCACGGAAAATGAAAATCCATTTTCAAGGATTAGATTTTAAAATTCAAAATGGCAGCTCCTGTATGGCGGACAAGACTTTTAAAAATTATTTGTTTTGCCCAATTCCGATCTGGGTTTTGTGTTCAAGAGCAAAAAAATATTTCGGGAATACATAATATCACAGGTAAAGTACAAACCATTTTTTTTGCTATATAGTTAACACATTTAAGTGCTTCAGTAAAAGAAAATTTTTGGGAAATTTTTGTACCAAGTATAAGTATGTTTAACAATTTATTCATTAGTTTGTTACTGTTTAAAATAATATAGTGTACTGCCATGTAAGACGATTAAAATTCGTATTGTTGGAACAAATAACATCCCATAGGTGGGTGTAAATAATTTGTGCTTTAATTACCCTAACTTATTAAAAAAAGTTTTCAAAGGTTATTTTTAGTACAATCTTCTAACTACATTCTGCGTATATGCGTATAAATAAATTAACACTCTTAATAAGCCGTATAACTATGGCTTTAGTTAGATTGGGTACAAGTACGGTCCTAATGGCTATAATGCGAACAGCTGACGTTCTTTAAATGCCTAATTAACATCAACAACACAACCTAGAATACATTTAGACCTCACTGTTTAAATGAATTTATAGAATATTACTTTACAATGAATTATACCATATGTAAATAAATCAGATTATTTTACAGATTTAAAAAATAATTCTTTAAACCTTTCGATGTATCATCTTTTTTAAAATATAATTAATATTAAACATATTAAAATATGTACAAAAATATCGAATAATCTCAAAATTTGCCATAAGACGCAATGCTAATTGTCTGTATCAAAAATATTTATATTACCACTTAAAAATCATCAAACGAGGTGAGTAAAATGTGAAGTGTTAAAAAAGGACAATATCACCGTTGTGTATCGTTACAACATTTGTTGTGTTACCGTTTAATTCCACACTTTGTACAAAGTTTTAAAAAGAAGAAAGCAGTAGTAAATTTAATATTATAACAAGATAATTTAAAATTTTTAAAGGTTTTTTAAACTAAAAAAAAATGGAAAACTTAAAAAATATAAAAAAAAAATACATTGATTTAAACGGGACTAAAAACACAATATTAAATTGAGTAGGTCGACACAACCATTTGGTAAAGGCCCACTAAGCTAAATTTTTATCTTTAAGAAGGTACATATTTTATTACTAAGAATAAGGCCCGGTTTAACAATCAGAGTTTATAACCAAGATCATTTGGGGTGAACAAAATATGATCCGACGATTAAATTGATAGAGCTTTGTGCAATGAAGTTTAAACTTGGGTTTGGCTAAACTCAATTCTTTATATATAACATTTCAGAACATATATTGGTAACTCCGGGTTTTAAAGCTAAAACCATGCTCTGCTGCATGAGCCAAAAGAAATGAGAAAGAGTCAGTTAAATTGGATCCTTTGTGCATATACCTGCTAGAGGTAGCCATGCCCTTCAAGCATATTCCTACTCGAGGCAACCTTGCAGCTTGGCGGTACGAACAAGCGTGCAAGAAAGAATAGGTATATGACCTTTTTTTCCCGTTCCACGTGCTGGTTTGTTAGCGAGATGGAGTATATACCCCGCTCTGCATGCTAATAGGTCTCTGGGGTATATACACCGAGAGGTTTTAAAGTATTTAGTATTTTTTTACAAAAACGTAGTACATATAAGTAAACAAAATTTATTTTAAGCTGGGGTGTGGAAAAAAGGCTGGGTTTTTTAGAAATTTTTTAAAATTTTTTAAAAAGGATTTTAACATAAAAAGATAAATACCTTTTATTTGTTGTCATATCCTTTAAAAGAATGCTGACAGCTTAAATTACTTATTTTTTCCTTTTTTTGGGTTTGAAAAACTTTTTTTCAAATTATATCCCTGAACTGAAAAAAAAGCAAATTATATAAAATATTAAATTTTTTTTATGAAATACAAAAAATTACTATTGTTGAATTTAATTAGTGCACCCTTTTTGGTACCTCTTTGGTCGCCTTATTTCATTTTCTTGAATCCACTAATTCTAAAAAATCGTCGTCTTAACCCAGTTCTCCGAAATTATCTTTTATTTAATTAAATAAGGTATCTGTTTACAGTCTTAAAGTCAGCTTGAGCCATAAGTGTAGTAGGCTCAGCTTAAACCAAGTTTAAGCCAGGTTTTAATTTAAACCGAAATTTTTTTTTAACAATTCCCCCAAAATTGATTAACTGAATTTCAACCAAAAAATAAGAAAAATTTTATTTTTAAAAGGGGGTTATTTTTAAAGGGCTTTATGAAAATAAAAAGTTTTAACCATTAAAAAAAAATAAAAACAAAATAAACAAAATTTTTTTAATCTTTTTCTATTAATATCTATGGTTAAAAAAAAATAAAACAGCTTTATTGTATAGCCGTAAAACATTTTATTGTATAAGAGCAAACTATGTCTCGGGCTTTGAAATCAGTTTATTTTTCTTTACAGTTCTTTTTTTGTTACGTTAAATTTTACCAAATTTTTTTTAAAAAGTTTTGGAAATAAATTTAAGATATTTTTTTCTTTGCAATTTTAATAAACAATCAAAAAACCTGTATAAACAATAAGAATTTTTTAAATCTTATTAAAGTATGGGTATTATTTACTATTTTATAAAAATTAAAAAATATATTTTTTTATATTTTATTTTTTTTGAAATATATATTTTTCATGGGTCAAAAGTATCCAAAATTAAGATTTTTCGAACTTAAAAAATTCATATCTCCAAAAATATTAACTTTATCGTAAAAAGTTATAGGACCTTTTTTATTTGTATTTTAATAAAGAATATGAAAAAAATAACAATTTCTTGCATTTTTTAAACAATTTCGGTTTAAACAAAACCAGGTGCTCCAGGGGAAATGGTTTTTTATCATCAGTAAGGCAATTTAAAAAGGATCGTATAAAAAAATTAGGATGGAATAGTTTTCGGTACTTATGCGTCGATTCCTCCTAGACTAACTGTACTGTAAACTAAACTTTTACAGTATTAAGTACGAAACTTTTTTTTGGATTGCCTCATTGGATTTTTGCAAAATTTCATCAGGAATCACATTTTCACCATCTTTCAAAAAATTTCCGTAAAATTTTACCAAAAATTATTGTAAAGTAACACTAATTTTCAACCGACTTTACTTTTTATCTTGACATAAATAAAAACAGGACAGTTGTGTTTCCTGGATATATCAGCGCAATCTTTTCATCAAATTTAAATATTGTCAGTACTAACAATGTTTTCCACCAGTAAACAACAATTCTAATTTCTAAAGCAGACAATTAATTTTGCAGATATACGAAGCAGGTTCAAAATACGTTATTATTTTTAAAAATAAATTTTAACAGTACAGTATAAAATAAAATATTGTACATTATTCGTCCAAAAAACCTTTACAGTATTCGTTTCGCCATTCCAGACTTTGTGCCTTCGTCGCCTCGTCCGTAAACATCTCACTTAAACTGTAAGAGTATATTTTTAATGTGAGATATTCTTTTAAATTGGGACACTAGTTTTTTTTAAGAGTACCTTTTAAGTGCATCTAAAGATATATATAACAGTCCAATTTCAATTTTTTTTTCTCGTTTCGTTTGCAAGATCGGTATGAAATAACAAAATTTTACCTTAAAATATAAACCAATTTTATTTACACTACTAACGTTCCTTTAATGCATGCTAAAAATTTAGGGTAACTGGTTTTCAACCCTTGCTAATCGGTCCCGCATGTCCAGATTTGGGGGAATTGAAGGTAAAGTTTTGTATCACAAACCCTGTATTTTAAAAAATACAAAATCGCTAAGGAAAAACTTTTTTACTCCTAATCGTATGTCACAAACTTTTAAATTTGACAGTTGTCGTTCTGATACTATCGTTTAGAATGCCGATCAGTCGGGGCTCTAAGATATTCCATTTTTTTTATCTAAAAAGTAAAACATGGTACCCATACCAAATGTACACTAGATGCTATTGCCCTCAAGAGGTGATAAAGAAAATTTTCATTTTGAATTTGCAAAAAAAAAGTTTTTTTTTTTGGTAGCCCTCTAGGGAAAAATTGGACTTTTAAAAGCAAATCCTTACTTTGTATTTGTCCGTAAATTTGAATAATGAATAAATTTTTATTGTCAAATCTCAAATTTTGCAAAAGCATCCGGATTTTTAAAAACCATAGCCAATTAAAATACCTTTTTTCAACAGTTTTCTTGTGCTAATATTCCAGATGCCTCTAATGTCAAAAAAAATTCAGATGCTTCTGCGAAATTTGGGATTTGACAATAAAAGTTTATCAAATTCATGAAAAAAATATAAATAGAGGATTTACTTTCCAAAGTGCGATTTTTCTCTGGGAAGGCTACCAAAAACATCAACGTTTTTTCGACCAGTCTAAAATGAAAATATTTTTTATCAGTGTTTTCCCCGAGGTCAATAGCATTTGGTATGTATTTGGTACGTTGTTGGGTCTCATGTCTCACTTTTTAGATAAAAAAAAATTGAAAATCCTAGTGTCCCCACTGATGACGTCATAAAAATTTTATAGGACTTTTTTTGTTTGAAAAGACATTTTACGTTCTTAAGTGTAACTTTTGAATATACAGGGACAGGGTATATCATATTTTTTTTAAATACCCCAAATTTTCAGCATGTATATATGAAATACCTGTGGTTTATTGTTTTGGGTAATTTTTTTTATCTAATATCCCGCTAACGACAGAAAAATTTAAAATTGGACAGTTATGTATAACTTTATATGCGCTTTAAAAATATTCTCTAAAAAAACGTGTTCTAATAAAAAAAATTATCGTTAAGGTAACATCTCAAAATTGGGACATACTGTATAAATATTTTTTTGATCGATACAAGCGCGACTGAAAATACTAATGGATGGGTCCCAGCATTTTTTGAAAACATAACTTACTTTTGATTTATTGAATTTATTCCAAGTTTAAGACTTGCACTGTATATTTACTTCTTTTTTGTAAGCTTTTCTACGGATAGAAGCACTTTAGATAGACTCAGGGACATTTAATTGACTCTAATAAATTTGTAGATTAATTTGAATAATTAAAAAAAAAACTTTTTCAAGATAGAAATATATTCTAAGGTTTCAGTGACAAACCTATTACCGTTTTTAAAATGTAATTTAAACACACTGGTTTTTGGCAATATTTTGCAATTATTTAAAACTAAGCTTTATAATAAAATTAGTGTAGAATTAAAAGCTACATTTGTTTAATTCAGGGTTATATTGCTTCCGATCGGCCTATTATACAGATACGCGGAAACAGTAGAGCTGTACGACATAAAATCGTAATGACCACAGCTTTGGTATCCAATGCATAAATTTACGTTTATAAATTACATTTTTTATAGTAATGGTATGTGCTTTAGTGCATCGAAACGACTGTCCTAATTAAAATTAAATTTGGCAAAAATGTGAAAAAATATTACCCAACATTTTATTGCAAGATAATAAAGTAAGTACTAGAACAGGGATTTATAACCTTGGTAATCTTTTTCCCCTATTAGTCCCATTAAAATTTTTGATATAAGTTAATTTGAAGAATCTAATTACGAACTGTAATTTTTTGAATTCCTTGAACAAAATTTAAAAAAGTGTTTTTTTGAAATTTTCAAGGAAACGGTAATGTTCTAAAAAAGTTTAATAAAAAGTTGTAAACGTAAAATTCTTACATAAAAATGATTATATAACTTTTTTCTAAAGACTAAAATTAACTGATGAAAGTTCCTAGAAGTTAGGGATGATAATCAGCAACTTTGAAAATCATAATTATTGGAAAATTAAAAAACGCATGTTTTTTTAATATGTATATAATTAACAACTTTAATTCTAGAAATAATTTTCCTTATGAATCAAAGTTGTTAATTATATAAAAATTAAAAAAAAAACTATAAGTTTTTTAATTTTCAAATAATTAATGATTTTTTAAAATTTCTGTTATCATCCCCTAGCTTCTAGGTACCCTATCTCAGTTAATTTTAGTTTTGGGAAAAAAGTTATATAATTATTTTTATGTAGAATTTCACGTTCTACAACTTTTATTTAAAACTTTTTTTCTAGGACTTACCGTTTTCTCAAAATTAAAAAAAAAACACACTTTTTAATTTTTTTTCACCCCTTCCGGGGGTGAATTCAAAAAAAAATACAGTTTGTTTTTAGATTCTTTAAAGTAACTTATTTCATAAATTCAAGTTTAAACCTCAAATTCGTATTTCACGACCTATTTTCTTGGACTATATGACCTACAGGAAAAACTGATTTAACCCTCTTTTAAAATATTATCCAATAAATTAATTTGGGCAATAATAAATAATTTTTATTAATCATGCTTCTTACAATTTTAATATAGGTTAGTGCTTCACAAAAACCAACTTTACCTTTTAGTAATACTCAGACTTAACATGAGTATAGGCACGTATAGTTAGGTTAGGTTTCGTTTCACCTAAAGCGCATCTGAAATCATGTTTCATATTAAGACAATTTTTGGCCTTTGTTTTTCATGTTTCTGAAGTTAAAAAAGCCACTCTACATCTCTAAGGAGTGCCAAATGATGATACATTCTTATAGTACAGGAGATGAGGCATTTTGGCTAGGAATTTTTTTGTACTGCATGGATTTATCTGAAATTTTCACGGAAGGTAGAGAACAGCCCAAGGATTAAAGTTTATACCATGTCAAGGTGTGCTTTTATCCTGGGGGTGGTTGCCACCCCATCTTAGGGGTGAAAATTTTTCATAAATTTTAACTACGGAAATCGATAAAGAAATTAATTCTTAGTTAAAAATGTTCCATGCATTTTTTTCGTAAAACTAATATTTTTCGAGTTATTCGCGATTGAAAGTAAAAGTTTTTCGACGAAAAAATCGACGTTTTTAATAGGTTTTTCACGAATAACTCTAAAAATATGCATTTTATCAAAAAACTGTAGAAAGCAAAATTGTAGCTTATAAAACAGATAGAAAAAAATGTTATTTTATAATTTCTCTTTAACCAATACAGACCGAGCTACAGCTTTTAATGGTTAGCTTTTGTTCGTCAAATGCTAAATTTAAAAGATTCAAAGTCAAATAGCGGGAAAAGTTTGCATTTTTCAAAGAAAACATATGAGGTCTTTTTTAAAGTTTATAATAAGACTTTTCTTTCAAAAACAAAAATAGAGTTTTTACCATTAAAATAGAGTGAGTTATGAAAAAAATAAGTTTGGTCCCTAGTTTTTTTCACGAAAAGATCATTAAAAATAACATCCTAATTCCCCTCTTAATTAAAATAGATCTGTATCCTTCTGCAATTTTTTTATATATGTATTATTAATACATCCTAGAAGTTTAACCAAATTAAAATGCTTAATTTTAGAAAAATTGGAGCTTAAAGTGAAAAACGATTTTCCGGAATTTCGTAAAAATAGCCATTTTCTTCAAAATAACTCCAACAATACTGAAGATACGAAAAAAATGCTGGAGTACAGAATTATAGTTTTTTTGATAACAAAGACTTTTCATTTAATAGATTTTTCTGTACAATAAATGTTTGGCCAGATATGGCCGGTTAAATCCTCTATTTACCAGCGAGAACCACCTTATTCTAGCCCTTTAAACTCATCCCATTTTAAAACTGATGGATTAAAAAGGATTTAGTTTACAGAGCCTTGTAGCTCTTAAAAAACCCTACAACATTATTTTTAAAAAACTTTCATCATTTAAACTAAAGGAGCCGGGTTTAAAAAAAATCAAAAATTTTTTCGAAAATTGAATATCTCCACTTCCGGAGCATAATATTTTATAAAACCGGTATACTTTTATTCTTTTTCCGGTATAATTTTCGTATGTTATTTTACTTTTTTTTCCTTTTTAAAAATCTATTATATTGATTTATAAGAATTGAATGTTTTAAGGGGTGGGTTTTTAAGGATTGAAAATTTGCAAAAGAATAAAATTGGTAATATTTCAGGCAGTAATATTTTTAATTATTGAATCTGTCAAGCTATTAATTTTTTGGGGATAAATCTTTTTTTTTAATCAGGCTTTAATAAGGGTTGATTTATAAGGGTCAAAAAGTTGAGAAATATAATTAGTACATATTTTAAGCAACAGCATTCTAAAATTAAATCACTATGGTAAATTAGTCATTTTTTTAGGGTAAATATTTTTTTTTACTTTAAGCTCTAACAAGGGTTGATTTTTAAAAGTTGAAATATTTTAAAATTGTATTCCAAAGCATAAAACAATCATTAATTAACTAATCCAAACCAACTTTTACCCATCTTAAGGTTTAAAATGTTATTCTATAGGTTTTAACAATTAGGGGTAGTTTTTTTCCCTTAAAAAAACAGCGCACATTACCATGAAAAATAATTTAAAGTAGAGGGTTAGAAGCGCCTAATTCCAAATTTATGTAAATCAATTCAGGGCAAAAATTATGTTTTGCCATTTTTTAGCTTCATTTCCGGACTATAATTATTTTCATTAATCGTTTTAATTTTTCAAAAATTTTTTGAAATTCATAAGGGGTGGTTATTTAAAGGTTAAGTTATGGTAGCTAAATATTTATTATACCGTAAACTGTTAAAATATTTTTTTTTACAATAAAAGGGGAGTAAATAATTTTAAAATTAAAAAACATATTTTTTTGAATGACAGGGTGATTTTAAGAACAACAAATATAATGTTAGATATTACTCACAACATAAAAATAGATTTATTTTACATATTTAGTTATGATTTTAATTTACATAAGGTCTGTTACTATGGTTTTTTAATTTTTTAGCATAAGGGGTGGTTTTTACCCCCTTAAAATAAAAAGCACACCCTAAGTATATATAAACTTTGATCTAGAGGGTAAAAGCAACTTAATTTCAAATTTTCATAAAAATTGAAACTGTACAAAAAATCCGGAGGTCAAACACCTTTTTTCTCCCCATCCGCTGTACTATTAGAGCTCTGTTAGATATCTATATACTAAAGTTATATTTATGAAAATCCACTCTGCAAGTGCTATTGGTGCATAGTACCAGAATTTTTTTTGCTATTTACAAAAATTTTAATGGTTTACATTTAGTAAATATTTTTGTTGGGGTATTTTAAAATTTTACTATAATTTAAAAGAATTTATTAAGGGCAAATTTAAATTCCAACTACTTAAACCAAAATTACCTACCAAGTAATAATAAAATAAACATACAAATAAGTTTTCTAAATAGTCCAGAAAACAAACCATTTTGCCTAGCAATTTTTTTAAAAATGTAAAGAATGACTTAAAATTTTGACAGGAGGTAGGGAATAGTCCAAGGATCAAAAGCTATATCATGCCGAAGGGCGCCTTTACCTTGGGGGTGGTTGCCAAATCATCTTGGGGGTGGAATTTTTTTAAATATATTTTAACCACAGAAATCGATAGAATAATAATTTCTAAGCAAAAAATTGTCCATGCTTTTTTTTGGTAAAATGCATACTTTTAGAGTTATTCGGGATCGAAAGTCGGAGTTTTTCGTCGATAAAATCAACGTTTTAATCGGTTTTTTGCAAAAAACTCGATAAGTATGCACTTTATCAAAAAAAACTGTAAATAACAAAATTGTAGTTTAAAAAAATAAAATGCTTTTTCTGTAATTGCTGTAGGACCAATACAAACTAAGTTGTGGTTTGTTAAAGGTTAGCTGTTATTTATTGAACACAAAATTTCAGAGTTTCAAAGGCAAATAACGCAAAATCTACGTATTTTTTGAGAAAAACTAATAATATTTTTTTAAAGCATTTGCAAAGACCTTTCTATAAAGAAAAAAAGGTTTGTATCGTATATGTTAAGTGAGTTATGATTAAAATAGGACCAAAATATTTTAAGTGCAAAATTTCGAAAACAATCCCCTACTTACCACCCTGCTTCAAATGAGTCGTAGCCCATTTTCAATTCTTTTCATGTATGTCTCATAAATACATTCTAAAATTTTAACCGATTGAAATTGCTTAATTTTTAAAAAAAAAAAATGGAGTTGCAAGTGAAAATCAAATTTTATAATTTTAATAAAAAATGACCTTTTCTTCAAAATAACTTGAAAACTAAGGAAGATACGTAAAAATTACTAAGGTATCAAATTGTAGCTATTTAAATTACAAACATTTTGCTTATTTTAAATTTATCGTATGGCAAAAATTAAGTTGGATATAAACGTTTAAAACGCGTGTGTATAGACGAGCACTACCTTGTTTCAGCCCTTTAAACTTACCCGTTTAAAAAAGTAAGGTTTTTAAACAGTTTTATTATACAGGACCTTAAAGCCCCAGGGCTCAATGCTGGCACCCACGCTGTTTCTTCTACACATTAACGATCTTCTCTCTTCCACAATCAATCCCATCCATAGTTTTGCTAACGATAGTACCCTCCAATCTAGTATTCAATTTCTTAAGCCACCGTGTAATCCTGATTTCGAAAACAAGCGCAGGTCAATGCAGATATCTCTTTCACAAGACCTCAAACTTATCTTTGATTGGGGCGCCAAAAATCTTGTTCAGTTTAATGCCTCGAAAACACAGTCACGTTCGCTGTCGCGAAAAAAGTCTGCAAATGCTCATCCCTTACATATGAGCGGCCAAGTTGTGCAGAACAAAGAGTCGTTTAATTTTGAGAATAACCTCAACTGGCAAAAACACATTTCATTCATAGCTTTGGCAGCTTCAGAAAAGATTGGATTTCTCTTCCGAGCCAGAAAATATTTCTCTTCTTCCAATCTGTACACTCTGTATGTATCCCAGATCAGACCCTTTTTAGAATATTGTCTCATGTCTGGGAATGGTCCCTAACACTTAGCATTCTGGACTCCATTCAAAGAAGGCCGTTCGTCTTATTAATGATCCAACGTTTACAGAAAGACTTCCCCTTCTTTTCCCACCGTCGAGCTGTAGGGGATCTGTCGCTCTTCTATAGGTATTTTCACGGCTTCTGCTCAGAGGAGTTGGTCAGTATAATTCCTTCTCTGGGAGCTCTAACAGAGCAACACGTAGTGCAACTTTTTTACATTTTACAGTTCAGTTAGAGAGGCCCCGACTTCCACTTTCTTCGTTCCTTCATCCCTAGAGTGTCAAACTATGGAACCTGCTGCCCCCCAGAAGTTTTTCCTTCTCCTCCCAATCTCCAAAAAAATTTAAGTCCTGTGTGAACAAACTCCCTCTCACCACCTCAAGACACCACGGTACGTTAAGTAAGTTTAGGCATCAGCCTTCGTGGACTGTCACAAGATAAAAAAAGCTCTAAATCAACAAAATGGTTTTTTTAAATAATTTTTTATTACAAAAATAAAATTTTTTATAACAACAATCAATAATTATAAATATTAAATATTTTTTTTGTAAATATCTTTTCATTTCAATAAATTTGTTAATGTTATTGTGCTATTTTTCTATTTTATCCATTTCATATATATTTTTTTCATTAATCTATAATAAGGGTTGCTTTTAAGGGCTGAAATACTTCAACTAATATTTCAAAGATTAAACATTTATTATTTAACTTATTTGAGCCAAGTTTTACTTGATTTAAGCTTTACTATGAAAGTAATGTAAGTTTTAAAGGTTTTAGTACTAAGGGGTAGTTTTTACCCCCTAAAAAATAAAAAAGCGCTCATCGGCGTAATGCACACTTTAAAGGTGAGTCGAACTTAATTCGGTGCATTTTATAAAAATCCGCGGTTTTGTACTATTTTTTGCATTGTATATTTTAAGGGATGGAGTTTTAAGGATTAAAATAAAAAATTTAATTAGTATCACTTTTAAGCACTCACATTTTTTAATTACAACTTGTGGCAATATGTTATTTTTTCTAGGGTAAACAATTTTTTTATTAAATCATAATAAGGTTTAATTTTTAAGGGTTCAAATACATTAAATAATGGTTCAAAGATTAAATACTTATTTTTTAACTTATCTAAGCCTAATTTTATGTGACTTAAGCTTTGATATGAAAGTTTTAAAGGTTTTTTATTGCAAAAATTGCGGGTAGTTTTCACTCCTAAAAAATAAACAGTGACCTTTAGCATAATGTATAAGTAAATTATTATATTTTTTTATAATAAAAAATTTAATATTACCGCAGTGATTTTTTCTGTGTTCAAATTTATTTACTTCTCACAATGGCGTAAAGCCTATCCGAATGAATCCTTCACACTAATTTATTATTGTTTCTTTAAAGGTTTTTTAAAGATAAAAACCTAAATTATAACACTCGTACTAAGCCAAGTGTTTTTTTTTGTTAAATATTTAGGTGAGTTATTTTGAGCAAAATATTCATTACTTAAGAAAAACTAATATTTTACAAAATTTCATTAGGTTATCTATTATTTAGATGATTAATAACTATATTTAGTTCACAAAATATTTTACTTTATACTCATTTATAATATAACATCTGGAAAATGTTTAACAAAGATATTTTGCTTTAAATGAAAATCGGCACATAGTTCGCTTTTGACTATTGAATGGAATGAAATACTGTTTAAATTGACTAGGGTAATGATATAGTGTCTCTAACGGTGTGCCTAAATACTGAATTCCTAGAGGTAGTTACAAAAGACATATAGGGTATCAGCTTCAAAATAATACTGGGAAATTACTTCGCGTTAACACAGAGCGCAATTTATGTTTTTAAAATATTTTCAATGTATTTTTCAGAGTATATGTAATGTAGCAAAAATAATTATAAAATACTAACTTTATTTTCACTGTCAGTAAAAACTTTATTATTATTTTCTTAAATAAAAGCATGTTCAAGTACCAGAACCTCACTACTTCCCTGAACTAACCCCTATTAATTTCTGGTTAATATTAACCACGAACCTTCAATTTAACGTGAATTTTGACCCATACCAATAAGAATGCGGTATTTACCAAAGCCTTCCATTACCCTACACCCATGCCCAACGTTGCTTTGGGAATTTATAAAATAAAAAGCAGAGTTTTAATGGGTTTTTTTGGGAACAGGTATAAAATTAGCCTATTTATGTTTATATAGAGTAAAGATAGGTGTTATTATATTTAAATTATTATTTTAAAAATGGATTTGTAAACTAAAATATCTATTTAATTTAATTAATTTAAATAGATAGTAGTAATTAATTTTGTAAATATTTAAAAATATTTATTAAAATAAAAAAAATCAGTTTAAGAATTTGAAATAAATAATTAACTGCACGTTTAATGGCACCCAATTGCCTCCATTTTTTAGAAACCTGGACAGACAACAATTTAAAAAAAAAAACTTAAAGTTATTTTTGGCCAGGGTAGGACTAGGTCGGAAGGGATATGGTGGCTATCTACAATATAATAAGGATAGATGGGATACTATCGCAAAATAATAAAATACACATATTATTAATATTTAATGATATATATTATTAAATAAATATAGTTTTAATTACCTATATTATAACAAATCCGAAGGTAGCCAGTCAACATTTTTTCTTAAAGAGGAGAAGTTTTAGCTAAGTTGTTAGTAAGTCGATCGTAAAACTTGCTATTTCTATCATCCTTAATTAGATTTAATTTTGTGTTTAGGATAATAATCAATGAATCCAACAGTTTTTGTCCCAGTAAAGACCGAAATCTTATCTTAATGTGCTTCAGTGCAGAAAATCGTCTCTCACAAGTTCCTTGCGTTAACGAAATTGTAAGGATTTCACAATAAGCAATATATAAGTTGAAGCCCACGAAGGCTGAGACGTAAGTTCTAACGTATCGTGGGTGTCTTAAGTGTGGTAAGATATTTAAGTCCCATGTGAATATGGGACTTAAATATTTGGAGATTTTGGAGGGAAAGTAAAAACTTTTGCGGGTAGCAGGTTTCATAGCCTGGACACTTCAGGGATAAAGAAAAGAAGAAAGTGGAAGTTCAAGCCTCTCTAATTGAACTCTTAAAGGATGCATATAAGTTGCACTACGTGTTGTTCTGTTGGGAGCTGCAAGAGCAGGAATTATACTGGTCAACTCCTTGGAGCAGAAGCCGTGGAAATACCTATACAAAAGCGGCTGATCACCTACAGCCCGTCGATGGGTAAGAGCAGTAAGCTTTTCTGTAAGCGTAGGATCGTTTATAGGTCAAACATCTTTTCTTTGAATAGAATCAAGAATGCTAAGAGACCATTCCCCAGACACAAAACCAATGTTCTGAAGAGATACATACAGAGTATACAGATTGGAAGTGAAGAAATATTTTCTGGCTCGAAAGAGAAACCCAAGCTTCTTAAAAGCTGCTGAGGCTATGGATCTAATGTGTTTGTGCCAGTTAAGGTTGTTCTCAAAACAACCGATAAGATTTAATGATTTTTGTCAAATAATAGATTTTGGACTAATTTTTTATCATCCCCATTGAGTGTTGCTGCTAAACATTGAGGCAACCGACTGCAATGGTGCACAGATAGACTTGGGATTAGAAATGCATGATGGTCAAGCAATGATAAAAAGGCGACGAGGTGAAAGACGTAATCCACAGTTTAATATAAAAAGACATTTTTATTACACGTTATGTTATTATGGTGACATGTGGTAGCAGGACAGCTCTAGTATTTATTAGAGGTAGCATGGCAGTCCCCAATATATTTAAGAAGTAG
Source organism: Listronotus oregonensis (assembly GCA_019359885.1). NCBI lineage: Eukaryota > Metazoa > Arthropoda > Insecta > Coleoptera > Curculionidae > Listronotus > Listronotus oregonensis. The sequence continues at coordinate 49,557 of JAHBCN010004340.1, read as the reverse complement.
TAACTAACCAGAACTAACCAGAACCACATGTTCTACTTTATTTCAAGATGATAAAAAATCCTATTTTTTAAAAAGATAACGCCAGCTAACCAAAACTAACCAGAGTAACCGTAGACTTGTATGTATGTATGTATAAACACCACATTAACACACATATCTAGGACATACTAGGGCACAGGTTGTGACAGCACTTTAATATAAGTTAGATGTATGGTGGAATAAGGTATTTCAAAAAAATATTTGGATTAATGCCCAGACATGTTATTAAGTGTATAAGAAATCGAGGGTCTTTAATAAATTAATACACTTGATTGTATTATGGATCATTCGATATGGCTAAACAACTACTCACTTAATAGCCATTGGCTGCTCCACCTATAAGCATAAAATTAATAAAAATATGGCATATTAATACGTCTTTACCTTGTTTATCGCTAAGTATACCATGTGAAATATAATGTGTGGGTGTATTATTTAACACATGCGGTATTACCAGAAATCTCTGCGATTTATGCTATAAATAGTCGTGGGTCAAAACTGGCACGACCTTAAAGGGGTCCATTAGATGGTAATCGTTGACATGAATGTTGCCTCAGGTAGCAATTAATTTTCCACAGATCCTATATGTATGCACAAACAATAACATTTAATGGCTCTATTCCAACAGCTTATTGCTATCATTAAAGTATAGCTGTCGGCTAGACCGCATAAGATATTGTTCTATTCTGGTAACTGTGGCGTGGCTGTTAGTTAAAAAGAAGTTTTAACCTAGACTACGGGAGCATAATATCTAAGAAATTATTTAAAGTAGGGTGGTTGTTATGTGGTATATTAATAATGGTATATATCAAAACAAAGATTAAGCAATAACAAGTGTGTTTTATAAAAATATACTACTTGGTAAAAATGGTACCTGACAAGAATATCACATGTTTTAAAAAATACCCTCAGCAAAAATATAATTTTTAAGGTGCCATACTCTATGCAGAGTGTAGACGCCCTCTCGCACATGTCCGTGTTGCGTACGAACTGATTTTATTATAGCAAAATTAAAAAAATAAAACAAAATGTATATTAAACAATATGTATTTTAATTTTTAATAAAATAATTGTTCTTAAATTATGTTCGGCAAAACATGAGTGAGGTTTTTTAATATAATTTTTAAAAATTCCACCATTTACTTCTAAGCACATGACCGCTCTGTGGTGAACACCCTGTATCTCGGAAACGAAGGCCTTGCGGACCCATATTTGTATAGACTTTTATGTTTATTTTTGGACCCTGACTACGTGCCTAAAGTTTTGACATTTCCTCATGAATCATCCTGTATAACACCTTTAATAACATTGGCGATTATAACCAGTTTAAATTTTCCCAATTAACCTAATGGAATTTAAACAAGCCATAAGTAAAATTTAATTGTAAATAAGGTAAAATGTAAAATTTTACTAAATAACATACAGCGGAAAATAGGGTCTATTTTTATCTTTTTAAAGGTTAAGGGGTAGGTTTATTTAATTAATTAGTTTGCTACAACCCGACAGTAATTTAATAATTTATTAGAAAGTAATGGGATTTCATGTAATTCAGAAATAACCACAACTAACCACAACCAGATGAGTCCGAGTGGATTGTTTTATAATGTTAGCTAGACTAACGAAAAAAAATCTGTTGGCTTTTACAATAAATAAATTTTAACACATTTTTTTAAAATAAGCGAATAAAAATATATAGGATTAGTACAACTGGACTAGGCCTGGCAATACATTGTCAATACTAATATATCCCACACAAGAAATACCTGTAAAGAATTTTTTGTTGTTGTTATAAGGTACTTAAAAGACGGCAACATCAAGAAGAAATTGCTTGCCAGTGATTTCTCTAATCAAATAAATAATATTTAGAAACAAATAAGATCATAAAGATTATTCAATTGAATTTGACAAAGCGGTTAAAGTGCCTAAAAGTTTTAGGTAGAGCTTGACTTTTTTATTAATAAAAGTTTTAATTTATCTAAATGTAATATAATACATAATTATTAGGAAAAAAATATCTTCTGGGTTTACAGCCTAAATATTTATTTTTGACAACAATAATAAATGAGGCTACAAAAAAAATCAAAATACTTTAAAAAAATAAGCATATTTAAAATATACTACCCATACATTATAATAACATTCTGATCAATGTTGTAACTAAACTTATTATTATAACAATGTAAAACCAAAAGATGTCAGTACCCAAGTAAAGTTCTCTTTAGCCCAAACTTAATTAAACTTTTTAATTAGTATTACCAATCATTCAATTATTGGTGAATCAAGACCTTGAAACTTTGGATTTCTCTTTCGTTTAGGGTCCAAAGAAAATGAAACAAAAGCATACTTTCCTTTTTCCATATTTTATGTCTTATTTTATGGTTTTTAACAAAGAAGTTTATTAGTATGTGTTACAAAACTAGGATGCATCACGACTAAGTAAGTATTTTTAAATAATTTAAAACCTTTTTGCAACTATTATTAGGTATAACAAAAGAAATTGTATAAATATTGTTCGATTATAATAAACTACTGCTAGAAAAAATTATAGAGCCTAACAGACAATATGTTTTGGTTAATACTACATATACCCATTTTTGTATGTTTAAAATATTGATAATGCAATAAATTATAGATTATTCTTAATGGGTAAGCAATTATTAATTTCTAGGTTTAATTAAAAAAATTTAATAATATTAATATTTACGTAAATATGTAAATAATAATATTCTAGAAAGGATAATTGGTCGTGTTATATTTATGAATTTAAAAACCAAATGTTAACATTTTTTAAACCATTAGCCCATAATATTTCGAAGCTGTAAGCTTAAGAAGTTTAAAATGTATTTTAGTAAAATTAAAATAACATATTCTGCTTTTATTTTATCAAATAATAATTTTCTCGTAAATAACGAAGTGTGTATTTAATTTTTAACATGATGTTTGTTATTAAGGACACGTTTTTTTTTGTCAAAAAAGTTTTTTACTCGATCTTAATTTTTTTTTTCTTTCTATTAACTGCTATTGGGAATTATGTTTATTAGTAATGCAAACAATATTTTAATTTTTTAAATAACATTTACTCTAGTTAAGCAACGCTAAGCACAGCCAGTAACTGGTTGGGTGACCGTCAGTGAGCACCGTCTGTCGTTGGCTGTGGTGCTGAATACACGTTAAACTCTAGGTTCATCTGAATAACAGTACCTCAAAGTTAATAAACAGTACTACTAAGGTAGTAGTTATTTGTATAACCTCTGTGATGGCACACTGTGAAATTTATAAATTACCGTAAAATGTAATATTTGCATGTTTGGTACTCAAACATCGTTAACGAAAGTTGGGAAAAATAGGTTAAACATCCAAAAATCTAGCACTCACGCTTCCTTTATGGGCTGTCACAAAGATCTAAAAAAATGCTTTTAAATGAACTTTAAAAAAATATTATTATAGCGCTGGTTATCTTAAGTAGAATACGGATATCATTATCTACAAAATTGTGCAAATAAACAAAGTTGAGTCGTCATACTTTTGAAAATTGTAACGAATTTGTTTTTGGTATGTTCATTTCTGTTGGTTTAATTTAAAATTTAAAAATCAATTAAAAATTTTAAAAATAATAGATCGGCATCACACAATGGGATTGACATTTAGTATTAAAAGATCATTGATTTTATAAAAATTACGGTCTAATTTTCAATAATTTTTCTTCTAAAAATCGTAAGTGTGGGAGAATTACAAAAATATTATATAATAAAATAAATACCGTGCCAAAAAAAGGATAACTTTGGTTAAAAAATGAATTAACAAATATTCTTTTGATTTATAAAATACTATATCACAATTGTACTTGCTTCCTTATAATTATATAAAAAAAATTAGTAAGAACGTCCTCTTGCTTCTTGAATATTTAACACGATCGTTTTAAAAAATTATAACCATACTGGATTATTTCACTTCCTGTCATTTTAAAATCCTAAATTGAAAGCAATAAAACGACGCTTAGTTTTGATGGACTTGACGGTATTTAAGCACTTGCTTTAATGTAGTGAATACGGAAAATTTCAAAAACCGTTTAGCTGGGTTTTCAAGCAATACCGGAAAATGACCAGTTAAAGGAAAATTAGTTCGTAATGTGATTACGATGTCCAAATGGCACGAATCCAGCACAGAGGCTTTATTTAAAAGCTATAAAAGGAAATAGGTGTATAACAATCGGTTAATTAAAACTTACCCTATTATTAAATGTTAAAATTTGTTTGTTACTATTAGATTAATTAAGAATAAAATTTAAATTTATTATTTATTTAATAATATACATGTACTTTCTTTTATTTTAGGTTTTTGGAAACATATTGGCTTTACTGTCATACACACAACATATACAGTGTAAACAAAAATTAATATTTATAAGATCCCTTGTAAATAAAATTAATTTCATATGAGTGAAACTTTTGGACTATTAGCCAAACGCATAAAAACATCGAACACCCATTTGACAATAACCACAAAATAAATTGGAATGCCTAAAGTTTTTGGCACAGCAAACTCGTTGAAACAAATGTAAAATAAAAAAAAGTGCATACATAATATTAAATAAAAATAATTGTGTGGCTTTAATATTAGATAATTTAATTAATACATGGTTACCTCTGCTTGATGCTGAGATAATTTCAGGAAATCTTAAAAATCTATTTACTCGCTATCATTTCTTCTTTTAAAAATAATAAATATACTACCTCTAACAGATTAATACCTCCTTTGTGACTTTAAGCAAATATAATACTACTACGAATAGATGGTTCATTTAAATGGGGCGTTTTGAATCAGTTCGAAGATATCAATGCTTCCGTAAATGCGAATAAAATTAAGTCGGTAACCCCTGCCCCAGCGAAACAAACCGTGCGACATTGCCAATGTCTGTCGCTTGTACCTTATTCGGAACACGAAGTAGCGAAAGCGGGCGGCTAAACGGATTGTGTTTTTTCTAGTCGCGTTTCATCACGCCAATAGTAAAGGCCTGCCGGCAACACTTTTAACTTTCGTTCAAGGATAGCGCGAAAATCTCTCGATGAACATCGGCTCGCGTTAGCCAAAGTCCATTAGGGGTATCAAAAATATAGCATTGAATGGTTCATCTTATCCGTAGTAGTATTATCTTTGCTTTAAGTCATAAGTTCTAATAAAAAAAAACTTAGAATTTCTAAAACTTTGCTATTAAAATTGTAAAATTTTTAATTTTAAACATTATTTTGTTTTTAATTAAATTTTTATAAACTTATTTCATGATAGGCGATTGACTTGCCATTTAAATGTAGATGAGTATTTTATTTTTGTTTTTGTTTTTTTTGTATTTTATTTGGTTCTTATTGCGCTAAATACTTTCAGTTTCTATACCCCGGAAGCAAAATTGAGATAGAAATTATTGATAAATACTTAACAAGGTCTTTTTAATATGATAACCTACGACAAAAGTCTAGTCCCTGCATTTGTTAACTTGTACTATTAGGACAGCCTGCATATGACGTGCTGCACAAAAATATCAAGTACTATTTAAATTAAACTACACTAGACTTGGATACCTACTTAATGTATTGTATTGATAAGGCTCTGTTACTAATGTGACTTTAATTTGTATATTATTTACAAGAATTATTTTGTTTGACTGGAATTGGGTAAATTTCTTTGTTCAATCACAACAGCAAAAAAAATGAAAAAACCATCTTGGCATTGTCTTAAAAAGTTAAAACTTTTTAACCACCCAATTTCCCTAAACTCTTTAATTTTTAAGTAATTGAAACTTCGAAACTTTTTCTTTCTTCTGAAAAACTCTGTTGAACCGAAAATATATTAGGAAGTTTATATTACTTCCTACTGATAAAAACCACAATTATTTTGTGTCAAATCTGTTTAAAAATGAGCCTGATAAATGAACGCATTTTAGAGACCCAATTATTCTTGAAAGAAATAAAGATTTAACTGAGACAGACCAGTGAGCTGGACCCAAGCAATTTTTTTTGCAAAATAAGATAAAAAATTGTTTCCTAACGTAGGTATAACTATTTGTAATATTTATATATAGGTACACTTTAAAATGACAATTAGTTTTAGATCTTGATATAAATAGGTACTTGTTTAAATACATAAATGTTCAATTTATTTATATCTGGTAAAAATTACATAATTTAATATTTATTGCACAAAATGTTTATTTTTTTGGAAATACCTAAGGAGAAAATTTAAACTAAAAAAATGTAATAAGAAAATTGAAAATATTATTTATACGAGTAGCAATACGTATATTTTGGGATTTATAATAAAGTAATTTGTCGTTTAAAATAATTTTTTTTTAATAAATATTCTTTTTATATGCGTTCGAACGACTTGTCCCAGTATTTTTTTTAACATACTAACGAAAGTCTATTTTTTCAGGACTGGTATCAGTACATTTTTTAGATTACGCAGGTTATTACGTATAAATAGTTTATTTAATTTACTTGCCCTTGATAAAATAAATCTAAAAAAGGTTTTTTCTTGTTAAATAAATTTAGCCTTTAGCCAAAAGCACATTACAATTAAAAGTTCTTCAAAAATGGACTTCACCCATTTTAAAAAAGTTGCACATATACTGAGTGGTTAGCTACTTGGTAGGAAATATAAAAAATTTATTTAAAACGTAAATTGTAGCATAGGCAAAACTGACTTATAAAGTGCAAGCATTTGCTTACAATAAGGGGTTATTTTAATTTAAGTATAGCAACATAAATCTATAAAAGACCTTTTTACACAGGCATTCAAAAAAACAGGGACTTTTAATATAGGATCTTCTAACGAGTATGCTACCAGACAGATTTAGCAGTCTAAAAAGAAATCCTAAATCACATAAATATAATTTATTCAAGGCATAAAATGTAAACAGAATGTCACAAAAATATTTATTGTACAGGGTGGCGCCTTTTCGACTTGCCTTTTTCTAATATAAAGAGAATATAGTTAATTAAAATTAAGAATGCATAAAAAAGGAAAAATTAGCTAATAATCTTAAAATCATATTAATTTTTTTAATAAAGGTAGTTAACTTAGGAATTATTAGGTTTTTTGCATTGTATATTTTATACAAAATTCAAATCTTATGTGGTTTTATATTTTTTTACACAAACCCAATTTCTTTAAAGATAAATATAACGTGTGTGTAATTAATAAATAGCTTTTTTATTAAAATCAAATAGTGAAATAATATACAGGGTGTCCCATTTAAAAAAAAAGGAACTTTGGGTTATATGTTTTAAACCGTAACTAATAAAAAATCATTAGGCTCGTCACTGGATTCTGCGTCAAATCCTACATTAATACTACTACTTACTAACAACCGAGATACGAAGGTGTACTGAAATGTCAAAATTTAAGAATCATCTTGTAACTTCGAGACGAATCTGATCTTGTTTTACCGTTGCCGTCGTTTAAATATCAAACTCGAGAATGTGCCATGAGATTTGCAAATACTCTAAAAATCCATTAAAAAGGCGCCACCCTGTATAACGCCGACTCTTCATCAGTAAAAAAATCGATTTAATAATATTTTAAGGCTAGCCATATACTTCAGATATTATCAACACCATAAACAAAATTGGTTGTACTAAAAAAACAATGGATTTCCTTTAATTATCTTCCTCCATTAAGAAATATTATCTAAATCTAAATCATTACTGATATAATAATTGATATATAAAGTAATACAAAAAAAATAATAACACCGCTGACATAATGAGAAGTTATTGATTAACAATTCACCGTCATTAATTTGAAACATTTTTAGGCAAACACATCGTCTCTTGCGAAAGGAAAACAAATTTACATTACATGTTTGATAGTATGACCTTATTTTTTTCTTTTTGTTAGTTTAATAATCATAAATTTCATTTAAATTACGGCATTTTCCAATGGGAAAAATAAAAAATCAAAATTGCATAAAAATATGGCTGTTTTACCTATTTTATTTTTTCTGTTAGATATTAACATTTTTAAAAACTTAAAAAGTTTTGGTTATACAAAATAAAAGCTTCAAAACGAAAAAAGATTTTGTGCAACAATTTTGTTTTAAGACTGATTTAAAGCAAAAGATTTAACGTCTAACTGGTTATTTCGAATATATAAGTGCAACTATTATTTTTTAAGACATATAAACCACCTATTTAAATAATATCTTAGTCTTTAGAGTCAGTAAGGTTTTTTCCAAATTATTTTATATTGTTCTGTATAAATTAGTTATAAACGAGTGAACATAACCATTTTGGTTACTAAAAGAGAAAAAGTATTTTATTTAAGGTAATAATATGGATATTTTTAACATTTTAAGGGTAAAGGGAAAAAACGGGCTAAGTCAAATTTAATTATTTTAAAATAATTTTACCCACTATTTAAAATAATGTTATTAGAAATATCGTTTTTTTTCCCCAGCTAAAGTAACTCCCTCCTTGTTTTTTATTTGAACGCTGCGTGGTGGGCATTAAAATCACCACAAATAAGATTATTACTCTAGGGGGTTAAATATTTCTTTAAAAACCCCTTGGCTAGTAATCCTAAATTAGGGGGTTTTTATAATGTGGTTTTTCCCCCCCCCGGGTTGAAAAAAAATCCCAATTTAAAATCTTCTGATATTAGTCTTGCTAGTTCAAATATATCATAAATTTGACTGGAATGTCCATCCAGCCCCCTTTTTGGGTTTTTCGGCCCCATTTTTTTAAAAATGGAAATTCGACATAAATCCCGAACGAGATTCTTATATATACCCTGTCAGAAAATGGAATCTTAACTCGGCTAATTGGCATCTGTATGGAAGTAGGGGGGAAAAAATTTTAAATTTTTTGGGTTCCCCAACATAGGGACATAGACAGTAAAGTAGATTACTTTTTAAACTCAATAAAAAAAGTCAGCAAAATTTTTTTTTTAAAGGGGAAAATAAACCTTTTATCCCAAAACCCCCCAAAAACCGGTTTGGTGGGATGATGAATGTAATCAGAATATTACTAATAAAAAAAATGCTTTTCATATTTAAAAAAAAGATCCAACAAAAAAAAAATTTTTTTTTGCTATGAAAAAAAAGAATGGCTAAAGGGAAAAAAAAAATTTTTAAGGGGAAAAAGCTCGTTTTTGGCAGAAATATTGTAACGCTTTAAATAGAAACACACCAATAGGAGATAGGGGGAAAAAAAAAATTAAATCCCTTAAAAAAAAAAAAATCAAAAACTTTTTCCCCAACCAAAGACCTCGAAAAAAAAATAGGGGGAAAATCTGGCACCGGCTTCTGCCCCCCATTAAACGCCTTAATAGAATATGTTCATACTCCATCTGGGGGGTTTTTTTGGAAAGTAAATTTACATTATCTGAATTAGATAGGGCAATAAAAAAAAGAAAATACATCTCCAGGCTCTGACGATATCTGCTATTCTATGTTACAGCATTTTTTTTTTTCGCAAAACAATACTTGTTAGAGATATTCAATGACATGTGGATTTTGGGATATTTTTGGGAAACAATTAAAACATAGTTTGGTTATTTTCATATTAAAACATAATAAGGATTCGACATTTCCCCCGAAGCTTATAGGCCCATAAGCCTAATGTCATGTATTCCCCAAAAAAAAGTTAAAAGGTTTTTCAAGCACAGGTTAGAATTTTTTGGGTCTATCGCAATAAATTGCTGCCCCCCAAAAAAAATTTTGGTTTCCCCCCCGGGATAGGAACAACAAAAAAATTCTAACTTAACAACAGATTTTACAACTGGCTCTTACAGAAAATAAGTGTGTTGGTGTATTATTTGTAGATATCGAAAAGGCGTATGAAAATGTAAATTTAAATATTTTAGCACAAAAAATGTCTTCCTTAGGAATTCCATTATCGATCATAAAAGAAAATTTTAGCTTTATATAGTAATAGAAAAGTTTCAATTCGATTAAAAAATAATACAAAACCCTTTCCCCAGGAAAAACCCCCCTGGGGGATTTGTCAGGGATCAGTTTTATCACCTTTATTGTTTAACTTATACTCTCATGATTTACATCATATATGGGACAACCAGATATCTTGCATTCAATATGCCGATGATATTGCTGTTATACTCCATAGAAGACAATAAAAAAAAATCTTCTAAAATTAAACCATATCACATATTGCTTAAAAGAATGGTGTTTCAATAACGCATTTACTATCTCTAATACTAAGTCCACAGTAGTTTTTTTTTCTAGACGTAGAAATAATCATCAAAATAATATTATCCTTAATGGATTAGACTTTCCTGTCTCGAATTGCTTTAAATATTTGGAATTTATCTAGACTTGCTTTTATGGAGAGAACAAATAAAGCATATCATTAACAAATGTGAAAAAGGTATCAATATCTTAAAAAATCTGTTCCGTTCACGGGGGGGGAAATCAAGAAATAGCTTTGCTCTTTTATAGAGCATTTATAAGATCTATCATAGACTACGGTAGCATTCTTTATGGTTCTGCTAGCAACTGTCAACTCGTGAAGCTTGATAGGCTACAATATAAGGCATTAAAAATTTTCTTGGAAGTTATGAAATCCTCGCCCACTATGGCAATTATGGTTGAGAGTCTTGAACCACCTTTATGGTGTAGAAGAGAATATCTCGCCTTCAAGTTCTCTTAAGCTGCTGTACCCAAACAAACCCCCCTAATAAAAAGCTTTTCCAAATTTTCATACAAAATATGACGAATCCTTTTTTGGACACGAAAAAATCCCCCACTGCTGTTGCCTATGGGAAAATACAGCAATACAATATTTTAGATACTATGACTCAAGGCCACTCAACAATAATATATGATAATAGTTACGGGCTATGTTTTGTCCAAATGTAAATATTCCCAATTACCCCCTGAAAACATATCAACAAATCTACAATTTAATGAATACTTATCCAAAAAAACCCCCCAAAAAAAGTCTGGTTATTTACACAGACGGCTCTAAACAAAGTAATAAGCTTAAACGGAGCATTCTATTGTCCACAATTAAAACAAAGCTACTGTTTTAATTTAAACATTAAAAACAGTATTTTTTTTTTCAGAGGCAGGAGCAATTTTTCATGCCCTGCAATGGGCCATAAAAAAAAAATACCCAAAATATAATAATAATTTTTTTACTCTCAATCAGTCTTACTAAACCTTAAAAATTTTTTTTTGAATCAAAGTATTTACCCACCTCTTTTTTCATTAAAAAAATTTAATACTATTTACCAATCACAAAATAATTTTTTTTTTTTTTTTTGGACAAAATCGCATTCCGGGGTAACCGGGGAAAAAAGGGGAAAAAGTTGATAAATTGGGAAAAACGTTACACAAATTAAATTAATTGAATTGACACAATTTTCTTTTTACCAATATTTTTCCAAACTATCTATAGTTCATAAACTGCAAGCTTATTAAAAAATTAACAATTTATTAATAACTGGTCGTAACTTAGCCCGTTTTTTCCCTAAATTTATAAAAATTTTGTTTTTTGAAGTACGTTTAATTTAAGCAATAATATATAGCTTTATACCTGCATAACTAATATAGTAAAACAAAATTGATCTAAAATATAATCTTTGATATTCTCACATTAATCTCATCCACATAATTCCTGCACTGTCTCATCTCTGGCTTTTTGATTGATGATTTCCATATTCTTATCATTTTTTAAATAAGAATAATGGAAAAACGCAACATAGCCAGTTTTTACTCGGTACCGCACGAACTTATTACGTTATTCCTCGGTACAGGATAATTTTTTAAATTTAATATTTCCAAACTTATCGCGTTCCTGTCAGGTTTTTTTTTAACAAAATTTAACAATATTTTTTATCGCATAACGTCAGTATCTTAATCTTGCCAAAAATTGACTCAGCCCATTTTCCCCTGTACCTTTATTTGTAATACACTAATACACAAGTGCTTACTTTTAAAACCGGTCATAAGAAAGTCAATATTTGGACCATCGAAATTTATATGATTATGATAAACAAACGCTTTTTCATAAAGTTTTGCAGAAGATGTATGACAATATTATGGTTTCAAAAACACTAAAATCTTGGACTGTTATTGTCTTTATTTGTTAATTGGTATACATCGTTAGTGATGAATCTCCAACCGTTTTCAATTGATAACTAAACATAGCCAGCTATTTAGAACTGCTTTTTGAATATACTTTTTTTAGTGGCTTTTTTTATAAATAAATTTCACTTCATTTACTTTGTTCCTCACCTCTAGTTTTTAGAGGCCTTTTTGTTTCCTCAATATATACTTTACCACCTTTACAGGCAATTTGGTAGATATATTCTTTATTTGAAATATTATTCATAAAGAAACCTACTAAAAATTTAAACAAGCTTCAATAATTTTAAACACCAGAATGTATTTAGCAAGCCTAGTTTTGACATCCCGGATATCTGTCTACAACTACAACAAGTCGTAGCTTTTAGAGTACTTTTTTAGTTATCCCCAATGAACTGTTAGTTTAACTGAAGAAAGCATCGATTTGGCATAAGCGTGGCATCATAAACGCACATTCTAAGGTTCTGCCTAGCGATGAATGAACCTCTGTACTCGAAACAATAAAATCCACCAAAACCCGGGAAAATGGTTAATAATAAAGATACTATTTTGTCGTAAAGCGTCGCTGCCAAGTATCCTTTTGTTTCATTTTCTTGATAATATATTATGATTAAATTTTACTTAATTTATTCCTAAAATTACATAAATTAAGCTCTACTTATTGTATTTTAAACTGTGAATAATATTTATTATATTTATTACTTAAAGTATAACACAGAAAAGAAATGATGTCAAAATACTATTTTTTTTTTAGACAGCTACTAATAAAGGCGCGACAACGTGACAACAGCGGACTTTTCGTAGAAGCTACTTCCGCCACCTTCATCTCGACAGATGACACATTTAATATGGCGTTTTAGTCTAAATGTTTTTTGTTGTTTAGGTAATTTTTGTGACAATTGTATAAATTTCAGTTTTGTGTAAGTACTTTTAATAAATTAAAATGGTAAGGCAGTGCCAAGTGTGTAAAGTGACGAATATGATTCCTGGATTATCATTTTATAAGTAAGTACAAACTATGCTTGTACCATTCTATCGTCAATAATAAACACAACATGTTGGGCGCAGCTCTCGATTGCGTTTATGAATGAAATACTTTCTCTATCTATGATGTCAGCTCATTGGTTATCCCTAAAAATGATTGGTGATACACCACTAATTTAAACTTTGTGTACCACTTAATAAATAAAGACAATAAAAGTCCAAGATTTTATTGTCACTGTAACTTTTTTTATAACTTTTGATTATTACTTAACGTTGATTGTTAACTTATATAAACAGAAACGGTGTTTAACCTACCGAATAAAATAAAAGTACAATTTAGGCGCCTATTTTAAGCATATAAATAAAAATGTTATGTGTTTTTTCTAAACTTTTTTAGTTTTCAAAAAAATAGTTACATGTAAGAAATTAATTTAATTATATAAAAACAAATGTATCGAGATTTTGGTTTATTTGCGTATTTGAATTGGCGAACAAACATAATAATATTTGGGTAATTCTTACATAATTATGTTTCCCAAATTACGAGTACATTGATAGGTAAAAGACCTCTGCTAGTAGTAAAATTAAAAGTTTGTGTTCTCTAAGCATAAAAAAGTGCCATAGATTTTTTTGGAGTTTTTGCATTTGGTATGTTAAAAGATGCTTCGTACAGTTTTTTTTAATTGCAAAGTGTTAAACCTAATGGTGCAAATAGTATAAATAGGTATAAGTCAAAAATATAAAAATTATCCTGATGGCAGCCGGTATTAAAATAATAGTTTTTGCTAAGTCTAATTTAAAATAGATATAGGTTATATAATAAAGAAAGTAAATTTGAAATTAAATAGGATCTTTGGGGTTTTTTGCAACTGCTTTAAAAATAAATAATGTAGAACGTCAACAAGGACTTTGAAAGTTACGCTAAAATCTATGGATTTCATTATATTATATTAAGCTACTTTAATTAAGAGACGACAAAATATATAGACTTATTGAGCACTCGTTAACACAATTATGTCTTTTATTTTCTCGCCTTAGTTAATAGAATATTAATATCTGTAATACATAAAACCTCAAGGCTCTCTAAACCATAATATTAAAATTAAATTATTTCGAAAAATTGTCTGTCGATCTATATTTTCCAGTAATTTTTGTTACGATTACGCATTTTTTGTTCTTTACCTTTATTTAATTAGGAAGACGGAAAGTCTGAGTTCCCTCTTCCATAAAACAATTATTTCACGAAAAACTTTTTAATACGAAGACTAACAAACAAATTAAATTTTAAAGAGGGTGCTTAATATTGGTAAGCCCATGTTTTAATTTATTTTCTCCTATTTGAGAGAACGCTAATTAACGTATATATGTATAATAATTTAAGCTGTGAAAATAGTGTTTTACTGTATTTCAGAATTTAATCAGAATATGCCGCATAAGAGCATAAACCCCAAAGCATTACTATATCGGAGAAATAAATTTTGTTTGCCTGAATCTTATAGGCAATGACGTATGTTAAATTTTAAATAAATCTTAAACCTGCCTTGTCTTTTTTATTTAAAAATTAAAAACATTATAACATTCTAATTAGAACGTTTTCAACTGGCAACTGATAGGGAATACTACTTGAATATTGTTAGGTCAAGTTTAGACGGCAATACACCGACGCACTTTTTGCAGTTCTTGAGATATTACTATTTTTTAAAACTTGGAACAGTCCGGCAAGGCTATTCCAATCGTACCGTGAGCGTCTTAGGTTCGGGAGGCAGTTTATTAATCGCGAAAGATTTGAACACTTAAAGGAAAAGGGAAGACCTCTACAGACAGAAGGTTCTTGAGTCTAGACACTTTTTTTATCTTTAAAAAGTCCACGAAGACTGATGCCTAAGAACTAACGTCCGTGGGTATTTAAAGTGGTAAGAGGAAGTTGGTCACACGGGACTTAAATACTTGGAGACTGGGAAGGAAAGGAAAAACTTTTGCGGGTAGCAGGTTTAAAAGTCTGGACACTCTGGGAATGAAGGAACAAAGAAAGCGGGAAGTTCGGGGCCTCTCTAGTTAAACTGTAAAAGGATGCAGTAAAGTTGGAATACGTGTTGCTCTATTGCGAGCTGCCAGAGGGGGAATTATACTGGCCAACCCAACAGGAGAGCGGCAGATCCCTTACAGCTCGACGGCGGAAAGATGAGGAAGCCTTTCTGTAAACGTGGGATCATTAATAAGACAAAGTGCTCTCTTTAAATGGAGTCCAGAATGCTAAGTGTTGTAAGGGACGCCATTCCCCAGTCATAATACAACAATATTCTAAAGAGGATCTGATTTGAGATACATACAGAATACAGAGTATACAGATTGGAAGAAGAAAAATACTTTCTGGCGGATTCCTCGAAAAAAGAATCCAAGACTTCTTGAAGCTGCCGAGACTATGGATGTAATGTGTTTGTGCAGAGGTTAATCTGAAAAGTAACTCCGACAAGATTAAACGACTCTTTGTTCTGCAGAGCTTGGCCGCTCATATGTAACGGATGAGCATTAGCAATTTTTTTTTGCGACAGCGAACATGACTGTGCTTTCGAGGCATTAAACTAAATGAGATTTTTTATGCCTCAATCCAAGATAAGTCTGAGGTCTTGTGAGAAAGACATCCGCATTGACCTTCGCTTGGTTTCCAAATCAGGCTTATTGACTGGCTTGAAAAATTAAATGTTAGAGTAGAGGGTACTAACGTCAGCAAAACTATGAATGGGATTGATTGTGAAAGAGAGAAGATAACTAATGTGTAGAAGAAACAGAGAGGGTGCCAGAACTAAGCCCTGAGGCACCCCAGCATTAACCTGGTAGAAGCTGGAAGAATGACATTATATGGTATGTATAGTCTGTCTCAAAGTATATCGTTATGGCTTTTGACGGACCATACCCCAATAAACCTTTAACGATTTTATTACCTATTGTTATTGGGTAAACCCATTTGTTCATAAGGGCAGGGGTGGGTCAGGTATTTCTTGAGTATTAACCATTAGGCATATAAATATTTTGGCTAATATTTTAGTGGCAGTGTCGAATAACCGTTTTTACTGTGCGTTTCGAAAAAGTTGTTTTACGAGAATATAACTATGTCGCGTCGAAATCATTTGTCATTAGATGCAAAACAGGTTGTGAAAAATGTGTATGAAACTTTAATCAGTAGAGGTCTAATTAAACAGGAAGCTTTAAAAGAAACCGGTCTACTTACAAAAACTTTAATATCATCGATAAGAGATATTATTATTAGTGAAGAATTGAACAAAAGAATAAAACGTAGTGATTTTCAATCTCACCGTATAGACAATAGTGATCTGGACCTAATAAGAAGAAAGGAGTTGTTCCTACCTTGGATAAACTGAAAAAGAAGCTAGACGAAGACGAAACCAATATAAATATTAGCCGTGTCACCCTCCATAGAGTTATCTGTAAAATGGGTTTTAAATATCGCAAAACAGACAAAAGACAAGTAGTAATGGAATCGCACAGATTACGCACTTGGAGATTTAATTACCTTTAAGAAATTAAAAGATATAGGTAAAAAAGAGATCTATAATTTAACTTGATGAAACATGGTTCGATACACATGACACAGTATCCAAAGGATGGGTTGATTCCAGTCAAAACTCTCAGACGAAAGCACCTTCAAATAAAGGAAAACGCATTACTATAAATCACGCTGGTTCAGAAGACGGATTTGTCCCAAACTGCTTGCTGTTGTCTGCAAAGAATATTAAGGATTCTGGCTTGGATTATCATGAGGATACAAGTGCGGAACTTTTTGAAAACTGGTTTCAAAATTATCTTTTAAAAAATAATTCAAACAACAGTGTTATTGTCATGGATAACGCAAGCTACCACAGCCGTCTGCTACACAAAGCACCAGCTTCATTAAGTTCAAAAACTGAAATCCAGGAATATTTGTTAGAAAATGATGTTTATTTTGAATTAATTTACAAAAAAACGCATCTTTTGGAAGTCCTAAATTCATATGCAATTAAAAAACAATATGTATGTGATAATTTGGCTGAACAGGCTGGGCATACTGTCTTACGGCTTCCTCCGTATCACTGTATGTTTAACCCCATAGAGCATTTGTGGAACCAAGTAAAATCAAAGATCAGAGCAGAAAATGTTACACCTACTTTAATTCCCAGTGGTATAAAATTGATAGAAAATGTAATTACTAACATACCAGTTGAGAGCTAGAAAAATTCACTACAGCACATTATAAAAATTGAGGACTCTTACATTTCTATACAAAACAACATAAATCCTATTGTAATTAAGAGTGCATTTACGCTTCACCTTAGGGGCCAGGCGAAGGATGTGGAGATGGTGGGCGGGGACTAACAATCTCCCACACCACAATTTTCGTATAGCCGCATTAAAAAGATTATATTTTATTTAGGTTCCTCCAAATTCGGTGTATCGATGCGATGTTGTTTCCGATTGCAAGCCTACAGGACATAACGTTTTTCAGTAACTATTTTTCACTTAAATGACATAAATTATACACCGTTTTAAAGGTAAGGAAATAATCTATGCCTCTGCTGTAACGGATTTTTGAAATATGAGTCGAGTTAAGAGAAAATACTATCTAAACATAACCGATTTTAGGGTGACTTTCACTCAAGCACAGCCCTACTTCACTACAAGCCGTGAACAACCACTTGGCAACGCCGCAACCGGCAAGAGATTCAGATCGGTTTCCCTCGAGCGCGATGAGCAGTGATCCGGGTATCGAGGCGCGTATTTTTAAATTCATTTAAGGCTCAATTCAAAGATCGCGTAAATAGTTTTGATATTTCCATTAAAATAATTAAATCAGTATAATAATTGAAAAAAATAAATATATTTATATAATATTTAAACTCTAAAACAAATTAATTTATGTGCATAGGTCAAGGCATAAGAACATGATGCTGTTGTAAAAGGAAACAAGTGTAATTTAACATTTAGTTAGTAATTGTACTAAGTTTTGTTTTGTTTATTTATTTATTAAATGTGTCTAGTTTCCTTTTTTGTTTTTTGACTCAGCCTTTTCCGATTTTTCTGTGGCATTTTTGTTATTTCTTTTTTTAACATAATTATTTAAAAGAATGTTTGAAAATATAGAGCACATCATAATGAATATATTTTTGTTCTCGTTACCACAAATACATTGCGAGCATAAATCATTAAAGCCTTCATGTTGTCTAGTGCTTAAATTAGTTAGATCACACAGGATAGCTTTTTGATTTTCCATTTTTAGAGTCACTCTCAGTATCAGGGTCATTAATAATTTTCTCAAAAATCGCGCACATATGGAACAGAACGTCTTTAACAATTTCTGTAGGAACCTTTAAACCGCCACGTTGTAGACAATCAAAGTATTCGTCGTCAATTAGGTTTCCCTACTTTCAACAAGAAAAAACACAGATGTTACAATTATTATATTTTACAATTTTGTGGGCAGCATAACCGGCTATATAAATTTGTACCGATTTGTCAATTTCATATTCATTTAGGTATTCAGTTTCAAGTAAAAACAAAAATTTTTCAGTGTAATTATTTTGGGTATTGTCCAATCAAGATCATTTTCCTGGATACAGCTGTCTCCCTGTTTTTTAATCTCAGCTAAAGAGAAATTACCATCAGCAGCGCTTCTAAATATATGTTTGAGTCTAATTTTTTTCTCAGCATTTAAAATATCATCAAAGCTAACATTGTAATTACAACCTCCGAAAGTCTGTATTTACAAATCTTTTTCTAACTTTTCAGTAGTAAATTTACCTGGTAAAATATACGACAAATCAAATTTTGAAAATGAATAGTCAATTATTTCTAGTAAAACAGAGGTACTATGGCAAAGTGCAGAATAGGTGTCGTTTGTAAGGCGACCACTATTGTTTTCAAGTTAAAAACACTTATTTGCATATCTGAACCTACTAAAATCTGATTCCCAATATTTACGCGGTTCATTTGTAAATCTGAAGGAAACTCTAGCGTATAAAAAAAAACTTTAGAGTCTTTCACAATTTTAATATTCCAAGATTCATTTAAAGTTATCTTATTTTAAAATTTGAAATCAAATCGTCAAAGTTTATAATTAGGTCAGAATTTTCAAAATCTTTATTTAATTGGTCACTTCGATCCTGCATTATCTTGGTTCTTTCAGCAGGACTTTTCGGGAAACAGGGACTGTTTTTGAAAGTAATGTGGAAAAATTTGGAAAAATACTAGGCACTGCATTTAACTTTAGTCTAGTTTTGGTAGGTACCTTTTTGATTGACCCATCTGGCAAGCGATAATCATCCTCTCTAATAATGTCACTTTCTACAAAATGCTTAGCGCAAACCACAGAATATTTTGAGGGTGACCATGACTGTCTAGGAATATTCCTAAGACAATGGGCTTTAAGGTTTTCGTCCTTTGGAAAGGTGAAAACAGATACAGCTGGTTCTCCTGCATCAAGAGAAGTTTTATAATTGGATTTGCACCCAGGCACACAACAAGGACTTGGCATGGTAAATTAATTAAATTGAAAAATACCGAGAAGGTTACCAGGAAAATAATAATAATAACAGTAACTAATAAGCAGGCACCAAGTACCTATGCAACGCAATAACAAAAATCAAAACGAACGACAAAATTCCAAAATGTATACCTACGTACTTACGGTAATTTCCAATGCTAATATTTGTTACTGTTTTTAAAAAATAACTAAAAAAATACCTTCAAAATTAAAGCCAAACACGAATCATTAAAACACACTTTCAATTTTAATTATTTTTTAAAAAGCACCACCACAAAATGTCAAGTTCATTTGCCGCCATTTACTTTAAGTACTTTATAACACCGGCACTTTTCACCCGCAGATATTCTTGTTTTTACGAAATGTCTGCGGAAAAAAACTGTCCCGGTCACTCACAAATTTCACACAGTAAGACCTTTTACAGGTTTAGTCTTTATCTTAACAATATTTTCTTTCAAAAAAGTTGATTTATTCACAATAAAACAACAGAGCAACAGGTCATTCAACGTAAATCATATGACTAAACAACAGCAAACGTGTGTCGCTAGATCTGAAGGCATAGTTGCCAGATTTCCTTGTTCACGGCTTGTTAGTGAAGTAGGGCTGTGACTCAAGTAAATATTATAAACTAAATACAAATTTAATAAAAAATATTACAGCAGAAGCCTAGATTTAAGTGTTACCTTTCATATAGTTTTTGAAAATTATCGATAACTTATACCGTTTTTGAGAAAAACATTATGCCCCGAACCCCAAATTGGATCCAATTTTCGCGGCGCGAATGGACTCTTAATCTCAATGATGACTCTGATAGTGAAACAGAAATAGATTTAGATATTTAGATTAAAAATGTAATTATGTATAGATAATGCAGTTATAAATTTATTAAAACTTTGCATATATTTAATTTCTTAATGTAATTTTAAGATTATACTCATCTAAATAAACAATACATTATAAATCTTTATATTATTAAAGTCCATCCCTAATGTTCTGTTCTTTAATACCTACCGATCCGCAGTTTTATTGCTGTCGGCAGGTATAATCCATAAATGAAGGCAAGAGCTAACACGGTATACTTTGAGACAGACTATACCATTATTTATTCGGTTAAATTCATACTACAAAAAAAGTACGGTATATTGTCGTATAAACTAAGTCTTACAAATACTGATTTTAAAGTATTGACAAGTAGATGGTAACAAAATTGGCAACAAATTAAATATTAAAACAAAAACAATAGGAGTAACTAAAAGCATAATAAATAATAAAACAAAACCATTTTAAAAAATCTGATGACTAAGGTTCCTTTATGTTAAATGTGTGAAACAAGGCTTTCTACGTATCACCTTTGATATTAATTTAACCAATAGAAAATATTTCACTTACAATTATCTTAAATAAAACCGATTATTAAAAAAAACCGTAGGTAAAACAAGTTAAGGAAATAAATTTAAATAATTTATTAAGGTTTATGTTTAAAATTTAAGTTAAATTACTGAATCACCTACTTTTACCATTTATTAGAAATATTTTTTATCTACAACCGTGCGTAAATTAGGTTTTTCCACACCCATATTAGTGCGGTAACTATTACTTTAACGCACAAGTGCGGTAAAAATCATTTTCATTTTTTTAGTGTGGTAAAAAATTAATAAACAATTTTTTCTTGAATTTTTATTGAAATTATAATTATTGGCAATTTTAAATTAACACACAAACATAACTTAAAAATTAAACAACTTTAAACAACTAAATAAAAAAACTTAATTAAATAACAACCAAAAATTATAAACTATAACCTACAAATTAAATTATTTTCACAATTTTATCGTTATGCTGGAATTTGTAACATTTCCTATGGCAACCGAAGGTAAGCGCTCTAGAGTTGAACTACTTTCTGGTTCTATGATTATTTTGGTAGAGCTCCTAGATTGCGAACTTTCCTTTAAAACCGTAATCTCCTGATTTAGGCTTGGCGCTGTGCTGATTTTTCTTGCAACTAGGAGTTTATTTTCGACCGATTCTTCGACGTAGGTCTCCGCCACTGCCGACGATTTCCAGCCACCATGTCGTTTTAGGGTTAAGATATCTCCCCCAGGATCAGGTGGCAGAAGTCCTCCGAAAACAATGACCGGTTAACTTGGTCGGATCATTTGGTTTTAAAAATTGGGCTATTTTGGCCGGTAATTTTCCCATTGTGTTGATACCTACAGGTTGAGATTTACATTTTCCCTTACCATAAAAAGTGAAGAGTCGATTGTGTGGAGTATTAGATGACCTAGGATGTATATACTTTTTGTAAATTTCGACTTGTTTACCACACAAAACGAATTTTCTGATTGTGTGGTTTTTCGAGTCGAGAATTGTTATAACCAAGATCGCCCCTTCCTGTTTGACATCCTCCAATTTTATATTTGTAAGCTCCTCCCTCCTGCACGCTCCAGCTATTCCAATTCCAAGTACCACCTAAAACAAATATTATTTTACATTATACGATGCATTTTTTTATCATGCATTATAGATATTTGCGTTGAAAAATGTTGACCCAATGTTAACTTTTCTCCTACACTGTATTAAATACTGAAATGAACGTTTTCTCAAAAACATCAATAACATATAAAAAAAAATAAGAAAAAAACTTCGTTTTTCTTGAACCTTGTCCTATTTCTGACAGTGACTATGACTGACAACTTATAGAATTATTGATGCAAATTATAGACTTTGCAGAATATATATATATATAAATATATATATATATATATATATATATATATATATATATATATATATATATATATATATATATATATATATATATATATATATATATATATATATATATATATATATATATATATATATATATATATATATTATTTGTTGTGATGTT
The DNA here is from genome assembly GCA_019359885.1 of Listronotus oregonensis. NCBI lineage: Eukaryota > Metazoa > Arthropoda > Insecta > Coleoptera > Curculionidae > Listronotus > Listronotus oregonensis. The sequence goes on along the minus strand of JAHBCN010004340.1, from coordinate 27,006 downwards.
TATTTGAGATAAACGTGACTTTTATTAGGTACCTGCGTCCTAAATTATGAACGTTTAGTTAAACTCTGTGCAAAAGTTAACATTAGGACATAATTTTTCTGTATACAGACTGACTTTAATATTGAACATTAGAACCTACCTTCATCATCAAAAAATCTATATCAGGAGCTTCTTCCATGAACTTGTTGAGGTAATTGTCTCGAAAGTTGCCTCCTCTCCGATTTTGACCAAATTTGGTATACGGGGGTTTTTTGGGGCGCTGATTACGAATCTTAAAATATTTTTTTGGCAACGTTTCGTTTTCGAGATATTCATCTTCAAAGTTGAAAATCAAACTAACCTTATTTTCACTATATTCTCCCTTCTTTTTGTACACAATTCTTGTTTTTTTATAAAAAGTGGCACACAATATTTCATAAACACCCTTTAAAACCTTATATTTTTATTTATTTTACACCTTTTTGCCATTAAATTGCGAAGCTTCACTTTTAAGCTGGGCGGCCAAGATTCCCTAGTGTATACATGGTTGCGGCCACGATCCGACGTGTGAAAGTGGAGGTTTGCAATTAAATGGAAAAAGGTGTAAAATAGATATTAAAACAAGTTTTTGAAAGGTGTTTTTAAATATTATGTGCCAATTTATGTAAAAATCAAGAATTCTGTGCAAAAGAAGGAGAATGGTGTAAATAAGGTTAGTTTGATTTAACTTTGATGATGAATCTCGAAACCAAAATTGCCGAAAAAATTTTTCTGATTGTAATCACGCCCTAAAAATCCGTTATCCAAATTTGAAATAAAATCGAGATGAATTACCCTTGTTGACTTCCGCGCGTAAAGCCTCGGACCTTCTGTTTATTGCCTATGGTTTTTCTTTTTAAATAAGCTATTAATCTTGAAAATTTGTCTATCTAAATGTTCTTTTTTATGGACAAGGTGGACTTCAGCATTGAATAATAGCACCAAAGCGACTTCTTTTCCTTGAACTTTTCTTCAAAATAGGCAACTAATGCATCTTCATTTATGTTATTCACTTTTTTATGGGAGCACAATTCAATAAACATATCATAGGCCTTTTCGTAGCGAATTCCGGATTTCTGTGGCAGCAAGTTCGCCGTAGCAGCTTCAACTAGCCGTGAAATTTCCATATTTTCGACTGACTTTTTGACTGACAACTTCAAAGTGGCGTTGTTTTTTATTTGTCGCTATGACAACCCAATTTTCATAACAATAAAAAAAGTTTAAACATTGCTGGTGACCAAGTTGGGCAATTTTAGAATATAATTAATTTGTATTTAATCAAAACGAACGGTTGTAGATAAAATAGTATACATAACTCGCGTGGTATTATGTAATATTACAATTAACGGAGTGTATCGCAGTTATTAAAATTAGCAATGGACTAGCAATTGTTAAAACAACAACGGTTTAGAATGTTTAACAAAACTCATTGTCGTGTTATTAATGATTTTAGTAGGCAACTTGTCAGAATCTTTTGTTAAACATTCTAAACCGTTGTTAACTAACAAACTATCCATTGCAATTTAACATGTGATCATCACATGCTAAAACTCACAGTGTAAAACAACATGGTTATTAAGTTTTTAAATAGGGCCTTAAAGTGTATAACATTATTGCTGATGTGAATAAAAATATATAGAGGAATTTCCAAGATTGCGTGTAGTTACATTTCCACATCAAAAGACACAAAACGGAACGAAGAAGATTTAGAGTCATACCGTGAAATGTCATATAGACCGACAGACGTAGTTGCTTTCTTGAGTAATTAAAACTTTAAGGTATATTTAGGAAAAGTTAAGTTGTAATGTCACATTTAAATCCAGGTCTGACAAATGTAGAAAGATTTACTTAGTTACAAAACTTTTGGGTTAATTAGTTAAGGAGAGAGTGTAGTCGTCAAGTGTCATGCAATCTATCTAAAAATATAGTAATCCTAAAAAAATATTTTACAACTTTTTGACAAGTTAATTTAAAAAAAATATATATATTTATAATATTGTTTACAAATTGAAGACGGTTGAATTAATTAATAAAGAAATATTTTTTATATGGAATAAAACTTACGAAATGTAAAAATCGAGTAAAGGTAGTATATACAGGGTGTTTACTAAGTAAACTAAAATAATTAAGAAGTGATTTCCTAACTGTTTTTATAAAATAAAGTTAATATTAACACATTTTTCGAAAACTGTATCCTGTTCTAAATACAGTTTACAACATGATATTTTTAAATCTGTAAACCTTTTTTGTACTTTCTATTCCATACCTGACATAAAATGACTGTTAGTATTTTTTCATTTGCAGCTTATTTAAGATTTTAAAAAAAGTGTGTTTTTAAGGTTACCATGGTAGGTACATCAATCAACAACAGGAGAAACGTAAAGTTTAAGATGGCATTGCCAACCTTTAACCCCGAATTTTGGCACATGTCACAAGTTTTAAGGAAAAAAAATATTGATCTGACATGAATACTTTATAATGTCAAATAAAATATTATTATAACAAATTGTTCTAAAAGCAATTAACAAAAATAGCGTAAAGTATTCGTTAATAATTGGTTTTTAAAACACGCGCGATTTTTGAGCACGACGGCGTAGCCGGAGTATACGCATAAATATGTTAAACGAAAAAATCTTAATAAACAATAATTATTCACATAAAAAAACTCAATTAGATGCTAAAAATGACTCAAATTAGCCAAGCTTCTACTTTGTTTCTCTTTAAGTAGTAACAAAACATACTATTAGTTTTTTTCTTAATATGCTCTACCGCTTCATTTTAAATACATTTTTATTAAAATCAGTTTTTTCTCCTAAAATAGGCTGCAACTTAAAAAATGCCAAGAGACATTTTATTTCAGTTATTAAATAGTAATTGCCAATAAGATTTACAAGCCTAAAAATATCAATGGCGTGCTTATATGTTTAACAATATTACTACACCATAGCCTCACGACGCCCGTGTATTTGATCATATGATTATCAATTTCTTTTTTCGGGCCAAATAGAGAACTGTCTTTAAAGAAGCTGGTAGCAGGGTAAATAAAATTTAATACCGTACAAAATATTTAAAACAAAACCTACACAAGCTACGCCTAGTCAGACAGCTGAAAAATTAGCATATTAAGGGGTTTTCTGGTTTGGAGCTTCGATTTTTACCCCAATTTCAACATTTTTTTATAAGTTAAAATCAAACAATAAGTAAAACAATGCGTATACCCTTTTATTCTTTAATCTTTAACTAAATTTCGACTATAGCAAATGATTTCTGGGCAAAACGATTTCGCCCATATATTTTCTATAATAAAGGGTTTTCCAATAAGAGGTGTTATTTTAATATTCAAAGAAAAATGCCATTTTTTAAGATAAATGATCTGATATTTACTACATTATAAAGATAAAGGTATGCCGTTAATAAATGGAAAATAACATCAGCCAAATGACCACCACGAGCACACCTACAGGACTATATCCTTTTCATAAAATTTTCCATAACCAAATCACAAAGTGGCTGCCCTATGTCCTCGATAGCCTCACGAATTCCATCTTTGAAGTCTTAAATCGACGCTGGGCTGTTCGCGTAGACCTTCCCTTTCACATGCCCCAAAGAAGAAGTGCAAGGTGTTAAATTACAAGATCTCGGTGGCCAATTGTAATCACCTCTTCGAGAGATAACACAGTCCGAGAACTTTTCCCTAAAAGATCAATGGTTTCGTTGCTTGTGTGGCACGTAGCGCCGTCTTGTTGAAAGTAAACGTTATCCAGATCAATACCATCCAATTCCGGCCATTAAAAATCATTAATCATCGCTCGATAGCGCAATCCATTCACGTAACTGTTGCTCCAGTCTATTTTCGAAAGTAAGGTCCAACGACCCCGCCGCTCCATAAACCGCATCAAACAGTCACTCGTTAGGGATAGAGGAGAGGCTTTTCAACAATAACTCTCCAGTTTTCCGAGTCCCAGGTGCGACAATTTTGCTTGTTGACGAAGCCACCGAGGTGAAAATGGGCCTCATCACTCAAGATGATTTTTCGATGGAATTCGGATAATTTTCATGCATTTCAAGGACCCAATCAGCAAAGACACGACGTTGTTGATGATCGGCCGGCTTAAGTTCTTGTGTTAACTGAACTTTTTAAGCCTTAAGACCCAAATCTTTATGCAAATACGGTGTAATGACATGGGGGAATGCCTTATTCCAAAGAACGACAAAAATGGACAAATCTGGGTTTTTTTCAACACTTTCGGCTACAAAACAATATTCTCGGCGGTCTTGAGCGACGTGCACGCGTTTTATTCTTCACATCACTAACTTTCCCAACAGCTCAAATTTTTTTTACCAATTTCTGTATTGCGGTCCGAAAAGGGGTTCACGACGACCCAAAAATGTTTGAGTTTTACGAACCGTCTCTGTAAAAATTTTCACCATTTTAAGTCAATTTTAATAATTTTAGGGGTTAAAGCGTGTATCGTTCCGTTTTTTTTAATGGCGAGCACTTGTCAAATGTAAAAAAAAGGTAGCTTTAAAAGTGACATTTAAAGTAGCGGGCTATTCAAAAAAACCTCTTATTGGAAAACCCTTTATAAGGTAATGAAAAGTGCAATTAAAAAAAATCGTTTTTTTTTTAAACTTCTAAACCAAAAAAAAGAAAAAAAAATTTTATGTAATTTTTGATTAAACGAAGTAAATATGGCAACATTGCTTGGCAATTCTGCTAAAAACTTATAATTATTAACAGGTACATCCAGCTAGTATACAGCTTGTCTCAAAAACAACCAATATATTGATATAATAATATAAGGCAGTTCTACCACCTATATACAGACCTGGTATACAAAGGTTTTGGAATGTAACAGAATAAACCTTCAAAAGTTATTCAAAGACGGATACATTTTAATCGTACATAAAATCTTGTGTGGTAAACATGACCTTATTTTTCTTGTAGGTTTACAGCCGCCTTCGCTAGCTCGCTCAGCCATAAAAAAATCCGCCAAATAAAGCCATGCTTTATGTACGTATAAAATAAGAAGCTATTGACAATATGTAAGGTAAATTTAATATAAAAGGTTTTTATATTTTATTTATTTTATTAAACATGTTTATTTTATTGTCAAAATATTTGGTCTGGTAAATCTTCACTCATAAACAATAACTTTTTTTCTGTGTTACAAGAAAATGCTTTAAAGTTACATAAAATTCAATGATAAAACTAAACTGTTTAAAACTTTGGTTAACTATATCGATTTCAGAGCAAATCCTTTGTTTAAACCTCTCCTTCTTACAACTTAAATTCAACGAGCTTGTCATAGAAACTCTAAAACGCATTGGAAAATGATAAAAGAGAAAACTTATTAAAAGATGTAAATTTAAAAGCTTTTTTAAGTAGTGGTTTTTAAAAAAAAGCGGGAAAAGTAATTTTTTAATTTAAAAAAAAAAAAAAATTTTTTTTTGTTTTCCTGACCGTGTTATTAAATTAAAAAATTTTTAATTTTTCCCTTTTTTCGGTTTTTTTTTTTTTTAAATTAATTGGGGAAATTTAAAACATTTCTTTGACGTTTCGGTTTTTTCCAATTAAACCCCATCATCAGAATCAAAAAAACAATAAGATGTTCTTAATGTCTTTATATATATAAATTTGAAAAAAAAAAAAACAAAAAAAAAGGAAACAAATATAAAAAAACCCTTTTTTTCCTTTTTAAACTTACACAAAACAAAAAAGTTTAAAAAAAATTTAAAATAAAGAAAAAAACCAAACATTAAAAAAAAACGATGAAATTTTTACCTTTGGAAGTTAGTAGAAAAAAAATTTTTTTTTTATAAATGGGGGTCTCCCCCAACTGTACATAATTTGGGGGTTTTCCCCCCCTAATAGGTGGAAAAATTTCCCTTTTTTACCTTTTAAAATTTTAAAATCTTAAAGATCCAGATTCCAAATTAGTCCTAAAATTTACATATTTTTTTTTTTTTGATATGAATCATTTTTTTATTTTTTTTTTATAGTTCGTTTCGTAATCAAATTTGGAAAAAATTAAAAAATTTTTTTATTGCATGATTGGGGCTGTTGAATTATTTTAATATTTTTTATGTTTTTTGTTTTTTTTAAATTTTTTTTTTTTAAATATTGTTTTTTTTTGCCCCCAAAAAATTTTGGGGCAATGGGAATCTATTTTAAAATTTGGGGTTTTTTTTTAATTTTGGGATTTCGGGGTTTTTTTTTTGAAGGGGGATTTAGTTTAAAGGGGTTTTTTCAAATGTTAAATGGATTCAATACTTTTTTTATTTTATGTTTATTTCGGGGGTTTTAGGGGAATGAAATATTTTCCCTTTTTTTTATTATTTTTATTTTTTGTTTTTTTATTGGGTTTAAAAAAGATTTATACGTCCCAAAATTGGGTTTTTTTTTTGGGTATTTTTTTTTTTGTGGGCTTTTTTTTAAACTTTTGCCCGTGTTTTTTTTTTAACCTTTAAAATAATGACTTTACAACACTTTTTTTTTAAAAAAATTTTGGGGGGTTTTACCAGCCCAAAAAGGGTTTTGTGTTTGTTTTTTTTCCATTATTATCATAACCATTGTAACATCAAGAAAGTTAATTGTATGATGATAAAAAAGAAAATAATCATACCCTTTCTTGATGTTACAAAAGGTTATAATGGCATAAAAAAAACCCGGCCCCCAAACCTTTTTTTGGTCTGGTGGGTTTTTAAATTTCACCTCAAAAAACCCCAATTTTAAAAAAAAAGTGGAAAAACTTAAAATTTACAGAGCTGAAAAAAATTTTCCCCGAAAAAATTTAAAAAAAAAAATTTAAAAAAAAAAAATACCAAAAAAAATTTACAGAAAATTTTAAAAAACCCCTAAAAATTTTATAACCCCAAAAAATAAAAAAAACAGTAATAAAGAAAGGGGAAAATTTTCATTCCCCCAAAACCCCGAAATAAATCATAAAAAAAAAAAGTTTGGGGTCCTTTAAAAATTCATGTATCGGGGAAAAACCCCAAAAATTTTAAAATTCTTCACAAAACTAAAACCAGAAACCCAAAAAATTATATCAAACAAATATTTATAAAATAGATTGCCTTGTTTCCCCAAAAAACCTATTTAAAAAAAAAAAATTTTAAAAAAAATAGAATAAAAAAAAAAAACAAGAAAAAGAAATATTAAAGAAATTCAACAGCCCCCCAATCATGCAATAAAAGAACTACAAATTTTTTAAAAAATGTTCAAAATTCGAAACGAACTAAAAAAAAAGAAATAAAAGAAATGATTCATATCAAAAAAACAAAATATACTGAAATTTTTTTAGGACTGACATGGTAATCTAAGTATCTTAAAAGAAAAAGGATAATAAATGAAATTTTTTACCCCTTTTGGTAAAGAAACAAACAAAGGGAAAATTTAAAAAAATATACTCTATTTTTCATCCAAATTTAAAAGATAAAAGCGAATTTTCATCTTTGGGGGTTTTTAAGTTTTGGGTTTTTTTATTTTTTTTTTAAAATTTTTTAAATCTTATTAGATAGTAAAAATTTATGAAAAAAAATTAACTTTTTATTTTTTTTTTTAATTAATTTTTGTTATTTTTTTTGTTTAAATTTTTAAATATAAAGACATTAAGAACATCTTATTGTTTCTAGATTCTGATGGGGGTTTAATTGGAAATATCCAATTTTTTTTTTAAAAAATTTTTAAATTTTTTTATTTAAATTAATTTAAAAAAAAGGCCAAAAAACCGGAAAAATTAAAAAAATTTTAAAAAAAAAATATTGTTGTTGAGTTTGAGATATTTACTGTTGCTGAAATTTAAATTGTATATAAAGTAAAATAAATTTAAAGAACACAATTTGGATTATTCAAAGGAAAGAGCATTATTAAATAATAAATTGTAGCAAGTTATAAATTTTTTTAAAAGAACATTTATTATGTTGTATAAATAGGGCCGTATTTAGGCGGTGGCGAGATGGGCGCCCGCCAAGGGCGCAGCTACTTGGGAGGCGCAAAATCGGCTATGAAATATTTTTTTCATCAGTTGTCACTGCTGTAGTCATATTCTTATTATTTTTTTATTGACAAAATTAATCAAAAAAATAACAACGGAACAATTTTATAACAAATGTTTAAATATTTAATTTAAATATTTTTTTTTAGATATAAGAAAAATGTTAAATAAAGAGTGCATTGCTACACCTTAGGGGTCGGGCGAAACGCCCAAGACGGTGGGGGCAAACCCCACTACCACAATTTTCGTATAGCCGCATTAAAAATAATATATTTTATTTAGGTTCTTTCAAATTCGGTGTAAGGATGCGATGTTGTTTCCGATTAAAATACATGAGATAACGTTTTTGGTAACTATTTTTTATTTAAATGACATAAATTATATAACTATTAAAGATAAGGAAATAATCTATGCCTCTGCTGTAACGGATTTTTGAAATATGAGTCAAGTTAAGAAAAAATAGTATCTAAACATAATCGATTTTAGGGTGACTTTCACTCAAGGAAATATTAAAAACTAAATCCAAATTTAAAAAACTATTACAGCAGAAGCCTAGATTTAAGTGTTGGCTTTCATATAGTTTTTGAAAATTATCGATAATTTGTACCGTTTTTGAGAAAAACATTATGCCCCGAACCCCAAATTGAATCCAATTTTCGCGGCGCGAATGTACTTAACATTAATTTAACCTGATACCTACAGCAAGAATGAAACTTTTTGTTTTTTTTTTTTTAATATTTAAGCCGCGGATAAACTGGCATTTTATAAATTGGAGGCAGCACAAGTTATTTTTTTTTGTTGCATAAGACTTAATTTATTTAAGTATAAACGTCACGTTTTAGTAGGCCTGCTATACGCAGTATTTTTTTAACTACGATATTATTGTTGAGAAAATTTATTCTAACTTTATTCATCGCCAAATAAGGATGTATAGTTAATTTACACTCCACTTTTTTTAGTCACATACAAACAGTTGTTTTATGTAAATCATTTCTTTTTTAAAGAGTAGGCTAATATTTTCATTTAAAGAAAATATATAATTTGGCACAAATTCCACCACAAAATTGGTACCTATATTAAAGAAACGAAATTCTTGGTTTAAATACTTTAAACTTACAATTTTGTACTTTAATTTTGTAAAATTTCCGGAGAATGTCTCCCGAAATCCTCGTTTACGTTGGGAGGTATACCATATTCCCCAAATCCCCCAGTGGGGGGGGAGGCGCAAATATTAAGCCCCGCCAAGGGCGTGGCCATACCTAGATACGGCCCTGTGTATACATATAAGGTTTTCGCTTAAATAACTTAAAATACAAGTATTACATATTTTTAATGGGATATATGATAAGATTTGTAACACATTTTAAAAAATTTCCTAACAAAATAAAACTTTAGCTTCTTATTATACCGGGTGGTGCTTCGCCAGACTGGCCATAGGAAATTCCATGTAAATTTTGATACATTGAAATATTGGCTCCCCTATTGAATTTAAACAAAATTGTATTAGACTATTTTGATAAGATTAGCTCACATTCTAAATTTCTTTTTTTTCTGATGGCAATTAAAAGTTATTTAAGAAAAACTATTTGTTAAAAACGTTCAGACCTGCTACATACCTTAATTAATTTTCCCCCGTAAAAATAAAATGTCTTGTCGATTTTTTAATTGACGTTTTACTTTTATTAGTTATTTCAAAATTTTACAGTATTAAAGAGAAAATAACTATGATTAAATGGTATTACATGGAAAATAGTTATCGAAGAGTATCCGACATGTTCTCTACTTTTTTTTGACGAACAAAAAGGGGGAAAGTTTAAAATATCTTTCCCCAAAGTTTGAAAAAATACTGTTTTATTAAATGCAACTTTGGGAAAATAATAATGTCTCGATGGAAGCTAAGAAAATAATGCCATTTAGATGTTTTACTTCATGTAAAGAAAATAAAGGGAATTGCAAAATTTTGGAAATTGTGGAAAAATCCGCAATTTTGCAAAATAAAGAAAAATAAATATCATCCGTACAAATATCAAAGGACATCGGAATTAAGGAAGGCGATGGATCCAAAATTGATTTTTTTTTTTGAATTAGGGAAAAAGGGCGAATAATGAAGGAGAATATTTGTTTTAGTGAGAATCACCTTACTTTAAAAAACAATGAAAAAGTTTAAAATCAGATGCTGGAGCAAAAAATGAACACAAATTTGTATCTACAAGGACTAAATACCCTCACAAGTAAACATTTGGACGGGTATATTTGGACATCGGTTATTGGACCTTTTTTCTTGAATCACAATTTGGGAACAGAAACTTTTTAGAACTATTACAAAATTAAGTGGGGCCGCATTGGAAGAAGGTTGCACCTGACAATCAAGACATTTGGTTTCAAATGGATGGTTGTCCTGCACACAATTCACGAGAAGTAAGGGAATATGTTCAAAATGTTTTTCAATGGACTCACTATAGGACCAAATTACACCATAAATTGCAGCTAGATCTCTGATCTTTCGCCAAACGACTTCTTCCTTTGGGGTCATATCAAAAATGTTATTTATACAAATTTGAGTTATTAAAATTTAGAAGAATTAAAAGTTGCAATTTCAGCGGCGTGCGATCGACTATCGGCGATATTGCTTAGCAGTAAACGGAGGTCTGTTTGAGCATCTAATTAAAAAACATTGGCTTTTAGTTTCAATGTGTTGTGTTAAAACGTATTTTTAGACAGTTTTTTAGTGTGTTTTTCACCTTCCTATAAAATTGTTCAATTATTTAGTTCAACGTAATTACTTGTATTTAATAAATGATTACAACCATTATTTTTTCTTCAATACTGTAAAACATTTTAAAACAACTAATACAAAGTAAAACGTCAATTAAAAAGTTGCCAAGACATTTTATTTATTACTGGTGGATTCATTAATGTATGAAGCAGGAATGCAACGGATTTACAAATAGTTTTTCTTAAATAACTTTTAATTGCCTTATCAGAAAAAAAAAACGAAATTTGGTATGTGAGCTAATCCTATCAATGTCTTCAAAATAGTCTTATACAATTTTGTTGTAAATTCAATAGGGGAGCCAATATTTCAATATATCAAAATTTACATGGGATTTCCTATGGCCAGTCTGGGGACGCACCACCCGGTATAAACCTTTACACTAGTCAACTAGCATACATTGGTATCTTACTTCCCGTAAACAAATGTTTACCTGAAGTTAAGCTGTAATTTAAAGAACCAATCTAATTAACCTGTTTCGTTTAAACTTAGCGTATTCCCACTCGTTAATTGGCTCATTTTTTTTATAAATTTAGAGCCAAATAAACAAAGTTTAAAAAGTTGCGCACAGTTCAGTATAATTATTTAACTTTCTAAAACCGTAAGATTAATTACCCAACAAAACAACATAACTTAACTATTACCTAAAATCAAGAATTTACAGGGTGTCCCGGAAAATGTGGAAAATAGCCCAGATCTGAAAAAAGACGATAAAAGAATACTAAAACTTTCTAAAAACTTTTTTTTATAGGCATACTCTTCAAAGATATTGGCTCCCAAAAAAGCTTTAATGGAATTAATTTTTTGAGACCTAATTATTGAACCTTCGGGTATATTTTAATTTTAATTTAATAAGATGCAAGATCTCTTCAAATTACTATCAAAAGAAATGTTTTGAGTTACTCACAGCTGCAGGGATAGACTAGCTGTAACACTTATGACATTTTTGCACAACCTGTATTAATTAGAACTTTGAACAACGTTTTTAACAAACCTTTAACTATTGATAAAAAATTAAGTACTCTTTATTTATGTTGCTAATCCTAACCGCTTTTGAAAAATGTCACTTTATTACATCATGTATTTGGCGTATTTCGATCAAAGATACATCGTTGTTCAAATCAGATCAAATGTTTAATCTTCAACTTACCTTATGAAAAAATCCATGTTGAAGATTAACTTTTTACTGAAACTGTAAGTTTGTTGACAGGAGAAAATTTCTCTTTTTCGTAGTCAGCCCGACGAAACTAAAGGGACTAACAGTGACGTTTTTTGAGGAGTACTTAATTTTTAGTCAATAGTTAAAGGTTGGTAAAAAATGTTGTTCAAAATTCTTATCAATACAGAGCATAGAAAAAGGGGTCGTGAGTATCACAGCTAGTCCGTCCCTGCAGCTGAGTGTAATTCATTGCACTTCCTTTGATAGTAATTTAAAAGTCTGATATTACATTATTAAAAAAAACTAAATGACCTAAAACCTGTTGATTCAAGAATTAGGTATAAAAAACTTGATTGCATAGGTGCTCTTTGGGACCCAATATCTCTAATTAGGAGGCCTATACAAAAAAGTTATATATTTCATGGTAATCTTTTTTTTTCAGATCCAAAGATTGCTACTTTTTTGGGTATCACTTAATACTTATTACTGATTTATTGTTTGTCCGTCTTTGCTTTAACAACTAAGATTTTCAACTTTTTTTTATTTATATCAAAACCCAAAAACACCTAGATACTTTCATACTTTATGTTTTGTAAAAGCATAACCTTATTCTCCGTAAGAAGTAGGAACATCCGTATTTAAAGATATAGGTTGTACATATAAAGAATTTATCACCATATTTATGGCAAGTGTAATGCATAACAAGTTGTTTTTGGAGGCTTCAAAAAATGCAATAAACAGTCCCGGTTCAACTTTGTTACATTTCAAAGTTCGTTGTTTCTATTACCGCTTACGAGATCGTAAAGATGAGCTTAGAATTTATTGCATACTGTTTACGACCGAGTTTTGATAAATTCTTAGTTCACTATAGACAAAGAAACAATTTTGGTATAGTTTGTCTTTTCTTTTTCACGTCTTTTTGTTACAACTGTGATAAGTTTCTTTTTAATTATTAGTTGGAAAACGATCTTCCCAATACACGGAGAGAAGTAGGTTATTCATTGAAAAGGTTAAGAGGTACTTAATGAAAGTTCAGCGACAAATCTTGTTCCACCTCCCCTCATCAGGTGTAATTCAAATGTGTAAATTTATTGAAACATATCAAACTTTGAGTGAACTATCAACGCTTTCGACATAAAATTCATGAGAGCTTTACAAACCATATTGTTTGATTGAAGGGACTAGGAGGAGGATTCCTTATCGATGGTGTTCTTGGATTTTAAAAGCGTGCCTTTGGGACATAGAAACAGTTGTTGGGCACAAAATTTAAAAATATGGTTTTGGACCTCTATTCTTCATTAGTTTAAAGAGTACTTCAACGAACACAAGTAACGAAATATGAATGTATATCAACTGTCACAAAAACAACCTATGGTGTACCACAAGGAACTGTATTAGGAACTACTCTTTTCGTATTATATATAAATGACATTGTGAAGGCTTTAAAAAAGTGCAGAGTACAATTATTTGCTGATGATACTGTGATATATATTATAGGGGATCAAATTGATGAAATAATACTAACATTAAATAATGAACTTAATGATTTATTAGAATGGTTAAATAATAACTCTCTTAAGCTAAATATTGACAAAACAAAAATGATGACAATAAAAAATAAAAATAGTAATTTAACTAATTTGTTCATAATATTTAAAATTAATAATGATATTATTGAAAGAGAACACACTTCAAATATCTAGGATGTGTAATAGATGAAAATGTATCCTTTTCAGAACATTACGAATTTATTACCAATAAAATTGCAAAAAAAATTAATGTATTAGGATGGATGTCACAAGACTTAAATTGTTGGTCCCGGTTGACTATTTATAAAACAATTATTGCTCGTTATTTTCATTACTGTTCCACATTACTATTTTTAATGAACAATGCTCAGCTGGATATTCTACAAAAAAAAAAAAAAATAAAGTATTACGTATGATTTTAAAAAGTAATAAATACACTAGGATAAGAGATATGTTACAGGTAACAAATCTTTTAAGTGTAGGGCAAAAACATATAACACTATGATATCTATTTATAAAATGTTAAAAAGTTGCTCCTGAACATCTTTTCAAAAATTGTACATTTGTCAGAGATATACATGAACATAACACCCGTTCACGGAATAATTTTTATTTACATAGACGTTCCACCACTTTAAGTCAAAATTGTTTAACTTATAAGGGACTAAAACAATATAATGAATTACCCAACAATATTAGGGATGCAAATGATCTTACGCAATTCAAAGGGGCTAGTATATATTAGACAGCATATTGCCATATAGTTTCTTTTAGTTTATGGCTGTATTAATCGATAAAAATTATTTGTTAATGTATTTTTTGAATTTTTTTCACTTGCTAAAATTTTGTAAAGTGTATATGTGCTAGCTAATGTGCTATTAATAAAGATTATTATTATTATTATTATTATTATTATTATAGTTATTAAGGCGTTCTTTCACCTTACCAAAATTCTTATGCTACACACTGGATGCTCTGTATCCTAAAAATGTTATTATTAACGATAAAAAATTTTATGTCATGTTTATATTTAAAACCAAATAAAACCAAAATTAAATAATACATTCCTACAATTTAATTCTTTTGCTTTTTATTGTTTTAAATTAATCTCTGATGAAGTTTAAATCAATATTGTTTGTTAGCTTTAATATTAGAGAAGGCATGTTAAACGTCTCATCCATAGTCAACCCATTATATGTTTTATATTTTTTAACCGATTACAACTTTTTTCTCCGTTGCATTGTTTGTAGAAATTTTTAAACAAATTAAGTATATTTTGCATAAATTAGGAAAAACTGATTCTAATTTTTTGTAACTAAAAATGGATACTTTCTTCAGTTTTCAATTTACAGTTCTTGTTTATTTTAGTAAAAACACTACAAAATGATTTATATTTATGAACCATTTTCGACTTTATGTTTTCTTCAGAAACAATAATATTTTCTGCTTTCAGGCACGCAAATTTGTTTGCAACTTGAAAACTTATATTTTGTTGCACAAAGAAATATGTTTAACTGTTAAATATGTATACAAAGTAAATCTCTGGGTCACAGCCCAGCATGTTGCAAAAATACCTTTTTTATATCTGTTCAATATGTTCAAGAGCAGCGCCGCTCATCAAGGAAGGAAATAGGTTTTTAATATGTTTGTTTTTTATTGTTTAAGAATTAAGAATTATTTATTTCAGTATCTTATATACTCAGATTAAAATAAATTATTAAATAAACTTGGCTGATACTTGCTAAAAATTTATAATAAAAATATATAAAAAACAAACCAACTTAAAATATATAACAATGGATTTACGTAGACCGCGGCTTATTTAAATTTTATTCAACTAGCTAGCAACTAAATATGTTCCACTATTTACGCAACCTAAGACTCTTTTATAATGGCCCAATACAGATTTAATAATGGGAAATTTTGCAATTCCAGTTGATTATTAAGCATAAATATTATTTATATATATATATATATAATTTTATATATATATATATATATATATATATATATATATATATATATATATATATTTTATATATATATATATATATATATATATATATATATATATATATATATATATATATATATATGTATATTTACTTTATTAGTTTTCATGCATTTAAGAATATTTAGTTTTGGTTTTTATTTTCTGTGTGATACTGTAAAATAAGGATCAAATTTCTGATCATTATCTAATAGCTGCTTGGTGTAATTTCAATATTAATGTTTTTTTATTAGAACACGTCATGTGTCCTTCATTTCTGGTCTTAAAATTCCTGACACTTTGTTCCATGTAAACTTTATCGCATGTTTCGCAGTTTAACCGATAAACATCTGCTTTGTTTCATTTTTTACTCCTAATCTTATTATTCTTGAAATACTTTCCAGGACAATTATTTGTTTTAAAAGCTTCATTTATGTTATTGTTTCTAATTTTTTTTGACATGTTGGAAGAAATATTGCCTCTATATATTAAGGTGCAGAAATTAAGGTATTCTAAATCTTTACTATAGGGGTTGACTAAAATATGATTTTTTCTTCGTAAATTTTTTGTTTCTAACTATTTTATCTATGAGATCTATTTTGTAACCATCGTTTATTGCTTTTTGCTTTATAATGCTATAGCTTCCATTAAATAAAGAAGTATTTATAAGTCCATGTATAATACAGTTGTATGCTGAAAATGTTTAAACGAATGGTTAGATAAACTATGGTTAGTATAATTATAAACTTAATATTTCTACACAATTTATTAATATAATTTACAAAATTTTTAAGTTGTCCATCGGTTACTACAAAACATGTAATAATGTTATCAACGTATCTTGATTTCAAAAGAATTTAACACCTTTACTTTATAAATTTTGTGATTTTAATAAAAATCGACATTTTTTTAAATAATAAATTGATTTGCTTGATGTTAAAAATCAATTTGGTTATTTAGGAAAAGCTGTTGCACAAATTTGGTTATTGACAAGCGGGTTATTTGTCTACCCTTATATTAAAAAATTTCTTAATTTAAACTAAGCTCAAAATGTTTTGTATCGTCTGACACTTTATAAAATTAAGCAAAAGAAACAACCCCTGAAATTACTGTGCCAAACGTAAAATAAAAAAGGTTAATTTAAAAACTGGAATGGAAGCTCAATTTTGCTATTTAGTAGTAAGTAAAAATTTTGAAGAAAAGTAAATTTTCGATAACAAATATTTTAAAATAAATTAAATTTAAACGCTTTGTGTTGGATTTTAAAAGCAAGAATAATTTTTAATTTCTTGAAGCGAAAGTAATAAAATAATTTAATATTTGTTTATTAGTTCTTTCAACGTTGCAGAGAAAATATTTCTAAAGATGTTTTTTAAGGTCAGCTATTAAAACGTATTTTTACCACCAAACATAAATGTATTAGTTGTTTTAAAATCAGCGCAAGATATACTTTATTATCTTTATTAAAAAAAACCTTATTTTCTTAAAAAAAACTTTAAAATTGTCAAATAAACCCATGATACCAATTTTGCTGATTTTTCATGTTAAATTACTAAGAAAAGTTCATATCAATATAGATCCGCTGATGCGTCATAAGGTTGCCATGGCGATTCAAAGATGGCACCGGGATAAAGGTTTTATTTTATATCTCTGAAACCGTTTCAGGCAGCCATCTGCTTTTAATAGTAGGTACTTTTCAGTGTTTTTACTAAGTTCTTACTTTATTCAGGGGCGAACCGACAGGGAATTTTGCAGGTTTCTGATTAAATCCTGATTGCGTATAAATACATTTAGGTTAATCAAAACCATATGCTTAGCCGTTTTCAGAAAATCCAAGAAAATAGTGTCCGGTCCAATAATAAAATAAAAATTACCTCAGAGTAGTATCAGTTAAGTAAACAATTTTCATGGTTTAAAAAGACGATTATTATTGTGTAATAAGGTAATAAAAAAGTATTGTTTTGCGTTTCAAAATGCCGGAATATATTTTGGGCGACCATGATGAACTATTTTAATTTTAAAAGCTGACATAGTTTTCATAGTTTTTTCAAATCCAGAACAGATGGGATTAAAAATCCGGTCAAAACCGGACATTCTAAAAAATATATTTTATAAATTTATTTATAACAATAAAATGACAACGATGGTATGTGCACGTATGTGGGTGTCGGCAAGGGCACAGTTGAGATGGGCAAATCGGAACGTGGGTCGTAGAGATGTAGTATTAAATAATTAACAAGCAAAAAATACAATTGGATTAACAAGGTTGGGCTATTTTAAATATGTGGCCGGATGTCCCCGGATACCTTGAAAACCCGGACATGTCCGGGCAAATCCGGACGTATGGAAACCCTAGCCTGACAGGTTTTCTACAGGAATACCTTTTTATGTCATTTATACCGCAAAATCAGACTTCCTAAAGAAGCCTGCGAAAATATGACGTTTAATTAAAATGTGAACAAATTAAATCAAGGCTTCCCCTGTCAGCACGTCTCCGATTAAAAAAAATTATATAGTAAACACGCTAAAAAGTACCTACTAATAAAAACAATTTAAATGCCAAATTATAAATGGGTATTTGAAACGGTTCCAGAGTTATAAAATAAAACCTATATCCCGGTGCCATCTTTGAATCGTCATAGCAACCTTATGACGCATTTGCGGACCTATGTTGATATAAACTTTTCTTCATAATTTAACATGTAGAATCACACCTAGAATTATTCGAACGGTATTTCCGGACACCCTGTATTTTAGTTTAAATACTAGGTACCGTGGATGCCAGGTTTTAGATGTTAAACCCGTTTCGTCAACGCTATCCAATTACGGAAACATGCAGATATTGCATTTAAGGCACATTTAGACAACGCGGTAGTGCCACCATGGACGTTCCACAAATAACTACTACCTCTGAGCTACCCCCATTAACGTCTGGGTAATGTAATCCAGACGAGACCTACGATTAAACTTGGGTTTACTGGCGGACACACATTCAATCACTAACCGTGACCGACGTCGCTTAACTCCACTAATCTCACGGGAAGCCATTGCCATTTTACCATTTAATAGAGCTTTATTCATAGATATATAAGTTACAATACATCTTATATGCTACAATATATATAATAGAGTGCATTCCGTTTTGCCTTTTCAGGCCTTCGGAATGGAAAAGACGGCCAGTGATCTGGGCGCGGGCATGATGTTTGCCCTGGGTAGCAAAGATGCGAGGCTTTACCAGTTCAGAGCCCACCGATAGTGATCATACGAGCTCTCTTGGATTGTTTCCTTACCGTAAGGTTTAAGAAAAAATTTTAGTCCTCTATGGTTATTTGTATTTAGTTTTATATTTTATGTCACACAGGAAAAAGCTAGGAAAAATCCTGTTCGCTTTAAATCAGGTACAAGGCGCGCTTTGCCAATCAAGTTGGCAATTGTAAAACACAACAGTTTTTAATTATGGTTTGCAGTCATACTTTATTTACATTACCATTCGTACTATTTTTCGTTTCTATCATTCATCAATTTATGCAGAGTTTTACTTGTATTGGTTAGTTTGTTTACTACCGTTTTTTGTAGGTTAACTACAAAAGCACAGAGCGGTGTTTCAAGTAAAATTTAATGAAATATTTTTTCTACAAACGTGTTAAAAATTAAATTTTTAACACTATCTAGATGCTTTAAAAATGTTACTTTAAATCACTAGTGCCTTAAAGTAACATTTTAAAGCACTAGTGTTAAAAGTAAAATGTCAAATTTTAAAAAGGTTGTTAGAATTCATCAATAAATGCCAACTTCAATAATTTTAATATACGATACTATGTAAAACTTTATCTTCCAATTTTTAAATAATTTAATTTTTAACTGCATTATTGCGTTTGTACCAAAAATATTGTATGGTTTTTATGTTAAAAGTACGTTTTAAAGGACTCATGTGAGTTGAACAACTCGCTTCGCTCATTCTGCTAACTTTCACATTCGTGCCCCAAAATTGAACTTTTAACACTTATATCTTATATCATAAATAACTATTATAGTTA